>PVJH01012346.1:0-64835 GCA_004026705.1 Nesogale talazaci
TAAAGGTGTAGTATTTATTAATGCACTTTACTACACACGCTTTAGATAAATATGTATATTAGAATCACCTTTAACATTGAAAGCCTATTGTGGGAGAGTAATCAAAATAAAAAAAAAATAGTAAAATTTATGAGGTGGGAAAATGTTCATAATACAGATTTAACTATACTTTATTGCTAACATCCTTATGGAAAAAAATGAAACTCAAAACTCATTTTGGCATTAATATCTGATTTCTTGAAGTTATTTTGAAGTTCCAAACTTTTTTTTCAAGTATCCAACTTACAAGATACCAACCAATATGACATTTTAAAACAAATTTTTAAAATTTATTTTTGTAAACTTATTTTTGAAATCCTGTTACTGTTTTGTAAGCAATTTACATATGAAGCATTAAGCTATTATCCATAGTTACAGTATATCTTAGAGACTACTACTTAATTACTTTATATGCTTATTAATTAATACTTTCTTTTCAGTCTGTATTAGATGTAATTGCAGCTTAGAAAAGCATGTGGCTCACTCATTAAAATTGAACAAGAAAAAAAATTGAACAAGAATTGTTCTAGGATCTTATTTTTAAATTTTTATATTTATAGTGAGACTACCTTCATTTCAATTTTTAAAAAATTTATTACATCAAGTTAATCTTTATATGTAAATGAAAGTACAATAATTATAATTAGAGTGTCAACCTGAATGATGAAGTTTCAGAAACCTACATGAAGGAAATTTTGAATAGGTGTATTTTTTCATCCTCGTATCTACATTTGACATTAGTTACATCTCTTGAATGGGGTTAATAATTATTTACTAAAACTTAATTTACACTAGTTTCTGGGTACAAAATATGTGATTGGAAAACCAAAGCATATTGTAATGACATTTATCAAGATAAAGCTAATATTAGAGGGAAGTTTTAGTTTTAATGTATACATTTGTGTGCAATGTGTCTGTTATTTTGTCATCTTTCATTACTTCCTTGCTGCTGTGATGCTGGAAACTATGTCATCACTATTTCAAGTACCAGCAACATTGGTCAAGCTGAACAGGTTCCAGTAGAACTCGCTGACCAAGATCAGACTACAGAGAGGATATAGGCCATGCAGTTTGGAGAGATTAGCCAATGAAACTTTCTCAATAGCAGCAGGATACTGTCGGGCACAGAGCCAGATGATGCACCCCTCAGCATGGAAGGCGTTAAAAAGTACCTGAGGAAAATCATCCTTCTTAAAGTGTACCCTATGATAATAGAGTGGATGCATTAAATCCTTGCTGATGAGGCAGAACTCAAAAAAACTAGAAATAGCTGCTCATAATTGGAATGTGAAATGTACAAAGTCTGGATTTAGGAAAACTGTTGATGTTGTGAGATGCCATTGTATCGGCTCCTTCCCATAGTGACCCTTTGCACACCACAAAGGAACATTGCACCATTAGGCACCATCCTCATAGTGGGTCCCACGCCTGAGCTCATTGTTGCAGTCACGGTGTCAGCCCATCTCCTATGAACCGTCCTCTCCCTCTGCATCCTTACCTAATATGATGTCCTCAGACAAGCGCTCATCTTGCATGACCACATGTCCAAAATATGTAAGAAAAAGTCTCCTTTCCTTGCCTCTAAGGAGCGTGCTAGACTTATTTCTTTCAAGACAAATCAGTTGGTCCTTTCAGTAATTTATGGTACTTTCAATATTAGTTTTCAGCACCACAATTTGAATGTATCAGTTATTTTGGGGTCTTCCTCTTTCAATGTACTACTTTCACATATACATGAGGCAATGGAAAGAAAATGCCTTGATTTGGGTCAGATGCACCTTGTCCTCAAAGTAATCTCCTTGCTTTTCAATATCCAAAGTGCTCTTGGGCAACAGATTTACCCAATTGAAGACATCTTTAGAATGCTTGACTGCTGCTTCCACGAGCATTGATTGTGGATCCAAGAAAGACAAAGGCCTTGTCAACGTCAATCAAATCAGTATAAAACTAAAATGCATGCAATTCAACATGTGCCACCATCATTTAAAAATAATATTCTATATGTGAACAAAACAGTACCCTATGCCTTACAATTGCAGTTAAGTGACACATATACCTTAATTCTTTAGCCCTCTGAATATATGTTCCCCCACCTATGATCGTTTGTAGGCCAATCATTTTGTTTTTTTATTCTCCCATTTTGGGTATACAGTTTCTATATTGCCCACTTACATCAACCTAGAGCTCTGAGGAAACAATCATATCATTTGGTGAAGGATCTTCATTCCAACTGAAAACTTGTGAAGTCTGCATCTGTAAGCGAACTCAAATCAGGACTGGCCATCCATAAAATCTGCAGCAATGTGCTCCAGTTCACAGCTCAAGTAGATTCTCTTCATCTGATCAGGTTCTGGTCAATTCAATGTGTGCTGTCTCACTTAGCCTCACCTGGGTATTCATTGGTCATCTTCCCTTTAGACCATAGCACCATCACAAATTCTCAATTAGCCTAGTCCTCTCATCCTAGGTCATAACTTCAGACCGGTCAACCTGTTCTCATCTTCTCTTTTTCCTGTGAACCAAGTCCACGAGTGTCAGTGGCCGAACTTAACCAGTCTTTTTATTGTTCTAATTCTCCATCCAGGTGGTCACCTAGAGAGCATTTCAGTCTGCCACAGGCTTCCTTTAGCATTCAGTCCTAGAGAGGAGTCTTCTTCAATGTTTCAGATTACTTAGCTTCTGAAAGTAGCCACTAGTTCAAGATTTTCCCAAAAGCAGAGTTCTTGCTTCTTCAATTTGTCAATCTTGCCCTTAAGCAGATTGCTCAGAATACAAATACCCTGAGTACTTCAAAACACTGGGTGGGGCTAATCTCTTCAGAGACATCTTTGAAGGTGTGTCCTAAACACATGTAGAGGTCAAATTAATGGCTTGAGGCCATAGGATTTACAAACTCTGTATTTTCATACTTCCTAATAAACATTTCCATACATCCTTATATCTACAATATTAGGCATAAAAAATCAGGATACATACTGTAGAATCAGATACTAAACTCAGTTCTCAAAAGTCATGTTCAATCTTTATTTAACTTGTCTAAATCCTTATGTAAACTATTCTATTTACATTAAGACATGGAATTGGGTATCTGAAGGCACCAAAACAGATCCATGCTTTCTGTCAGGCATTTTGACCATCTGTCAGCCGTTTTCCTTAAGCAGCACATTTTCTGAGATATTAAAATGGCGATTTTTACCCCTGAGCTCAAAAGATACATTAACAACCTTCATTTTTGCCTTTTCTTTTTCTTTTTTTTTGGGGGGGGGGGGGGGCAATCACTGCTCTTTGTTGGTGGGAGTAGAAAGCCCAGCCTTGCTGCTGGATTTGAACCTCCAACCCAGTGGGCCGCAGTCCTGCGCACAACCATTTTACACCACTGGGGCTCAGCCCCCATCTTTGCCTTTTCATACAGAAATAGCCATAGAAAGCATCAAAACAAAATAATCAAAACTTTAGCTTCCCATATTGTTGCCAGAAAACAGCTAAGTAGACCGTAAGAACATATCTTACTTCTGGCTAACCAAAGAAACACTGCTAAAAGGCAGAAATTAAACAAACATTCCCTCTCCATCTTTATCATTTGTTTCTCCTGGGTACCCCACTCACAAGGTACCATAATGCATTTGTCTGGGTAGACTAGAGAAACAAATTCATAAAAACACATATGTATATAAGGAAGAGGAATGAACATTGAGAAAGCATCCCAACCCCCTCCAGTCCAAGTCCATAAGTCTGATATTTGCCTATATATCCAATACCAATCCATAAGTCTTCTTCAGACTCACAAATCATGGGAAATGATGCCAGGTCAGTCACAGACAAGTGCGCGCAGAGTCTTATATATCCAGTGGTGCTTGAAGCATCTTGGCACTGATAGGGTACTTCTCATCACTCCTCCAATCTCCAGGGCTTAGGGTCTATCAGCATGCTGCCATGTGTTTTGTCAGGTGCTATGTTTCCCAAGGACTGACCTGTAAGTCTCTCACACCCATGGGGGAAATATCATGAGATTTCCCAGAATTCTCAGAGGAAATCCATGCCCACACAGATGTCTCATTGGATATCTCCAGATTGATAGGCTAGAGTCTACCCCTACACTCCTAATTCTGAAAGTGACCCAAGAGTGCATGACTGCCACAGATGCATTAATAATCATTGACAGATGGCATGCAAAAGTTGGATATCAAGAGAAAGAAACTAGCTTTTGAAGAATGGTGAATTTGACAGAACACTCTATAATGTTTCATTCTTCAGTATTTGGAGTCACCATAAGCCAGAGTCAATTTGAAAGCAACTAACAAATACTACCAAAGCAGAATTATTTCTTCAGGTTATTATTGAATTTAAGTTATAATATTTAGCATTATTTGTCCAATCAATTGAATTCTCACACAAACATATAACATTATTTTATTGATATTACTTAGGTACAATAAATTTAATATATATCTATATTGTACTTTTAAGTTTTATGGTGTTTACAGATTATTATTTTAAAGTTGTACTCAGAACCTAATAAATATTACTATACCATGCATATTGACTCATCAATATTCACAATGCAGATTGCATTAAATTTTGCAGACAGTATATAGTTTTGTTAACATAGTCCAACTTGAAGTCAGTGTGTGATTTTTGTCCAAGGTTAGTGTTAGATTTCTATGTAGTTCATTTTATTCTTATCGCTAGTCAAATTAATTTTCAAATATAATTTTAATATCTGTACTATGGTTTCTCTGGGCTAATAAAAGTAGATCTCTGATTGAGATATAACCTTGGTTACAAATCACAGTAGAAATTAAGTGATTCATGCCTATACACCAGTAAGTTGAGTATTGTCATCTCAGTCCTGAAGTCAGATATCTGAAGATCAACCTTTTCTCCTTCCATAGGAATGGCAAGCTTCTTGAAGAAAATGAAAAGTATCTATTAAGAGGAAGCAATACAGAACTTACGGTCAAAAAAATAATGAATAGTGATGGAGGACCTTATGTCTGCCGGGCCACAAATACGGCAGGAGAAGATGAAAAGCATGCATTCCTCCAAGTTTTTGGTAAGTATTATAGCATAGTGGTAAAAAATGTGAAGTCTACAGGAATATCTGAATCAAATTTTACTCTACACAGTATACAAACGTTTTCAGCTTTTTATAATCTTACTCTACACATTATACAAACTATTTCAGCTTTTCATAATTAAATCTCAGATTTTTCTATTTTACATGCATCCTTAAAATATAACTTACCCAATGGAATTAGTTTGAAAATTACATGAAGCTAGATATATAAAGTTAAAAAATACATTTTGTGATATATGATGGAAGCTGGAAGAAACATAATTTAAAATACACCCAGTAGATTACTACATACTTTTATTCTATATATAAATGTTGATATTCTCAAATATTTAAATTTTGAATGTTGGGACAAATTTTCCTTTCAAGTACCCTAGGCACACACTTATAATTAGGAAACCCTGAACATTGACTCTAATTAAAGCACAATTTTTCATTTATTGAAAGGAGATACAATATAAATATCACCAATCTTTACTAAGAACCATAATTTTCTTTTTTGAGAAAATTACAGGTGGTACAGAACTAGAAAAATGTAATTATTGATTTAGCTTCCATTGTGTTAGCAGCAAATCACTTGTGCTTTATAATATTGTTCTCTTTGGAAAGTAGAGCATAATATCCATTTACCAAAAGCATTTACTGTGTTTCCCCCATTTATTTATTACCCAAATATCTTTTTCTTTTATGATATCATTCCATAGTTAAATCAGATCAAGCAGTATTTACAATTGCCACCACAATCAATTTTAGAACATGCTTTTCCTTCCAGTACTCCTTGACATCATCTCCCTTTTATCTGTCTTCCCATTCAAACCACCACTGTACCTACACTCCACCAAAACCCTTGTTCTACTGCTGACCCTATGGATTCGTCAATACTGGATTTCTTGTAAAAGGGTGCCCCTCAATGACAACATACATCAAAGATAAGTCTTACTATGAACAAACAAGACCAAAAAAAAAAAATGCAGAAGATATTGAAAAACCAACTAGATCAGATCCAACGTACATCAAACTGGGAATTGGGGTGTGTATGTGGGGGGGCGTGTAAAATCAGTTGAGGAGGGCTTGAACATTCTAGCCAGGTTCATCAATTTTGAAAAAAAAAGTTATGAAAATGGTTTCACAGCTAGATGGAAAGGCATGAGAGATGTGAAGAACGATTGTTGATATCTCACAATGCTGAGCAACCACTTATAGGGACCATAAGATGAAGGGCCATAATACCTGCATGGACTCATGCTCTGTGATAGATTCTATAGCTACAATACTGAAGACATTTCCTAAATGAAAAAAAAATCCATAAATCTTATATATCTGTTATTTGATGCCTGGTACCTGATTCTTTCCACACCTCATGGTCGCACAGGCTGGTGTGCTTCTTTTATGGTGGGCTTTGTTTCTCCTGAGCTGGCTGGCTGCTTGTTTAAGTTCAAGCCTTTTAGACCCCAGAGGGTATATCTATTGCTAGGTGGGCAGCATCTGCTTTCTTTACCACTCTTGTTCATGTGTCCACTTGTCCTCAGTGGACGCCTCTGGAAGGTTGTTGTTGTTGTTGTTGTTGTTGTTGTTGTTGTTTCTGTTTGATGCTTACAATTTTTCAACACCTCATGGCCATACTGGCTGGTGTGCCTCTTCCTTGTGGGTGTGGCCACTTCTTAGCTAGAAGGTCTTTTGTTTATCTTCAGGCTTTTAAGACCTCAGATGCTATATCCTTTGATAGTTGAGGACCATCAGTTTTTTTTTTCACCACATTTGCTTATGCACCCATTTTCCTTCAGTGATCATATTGGGCCAGTGAGTGTCATGGAACACCAGATTTGTAGAACAAAGAGTTCTTGCATTGAGGGAGCACCTGGGTGAGGGCCCAAGGTTCACTTGCTACCCCAGTACTTAACCTTTAAATATATGTTTTTAGATTTATTCCCTCCTTATCATCAATATTTATGTATGTACATGCCTGTTTAGACCTCTATAAGTGCCCTTTGCCTTCTACTTCTTTCCTTAATTTTCTTCTATCTTCCTCCTGTCCCAACATCATGTTCCACCTTCACTAGAGTTTCAGTACTTCCTCTCAGTTACATTCCTCTTGCTCAAACCCTATGAGGCCAACCACACCCTCCCTGCCACTGATTCCGTACCACTTGTTTTTCCCCCCATCCATGAACCTGTCCACGCTCCCTTGTCCCCCCTCCTTCATGCCCCCCAGGAACTGTCGAACCTGACCTTCTCTCCTCCCGACTGTCTAACCAGTACTACTACCTTCTTGATTTGGTTCATTTTGGGGGGTCAGTCTGCATTCATATCAATGTGTGCCCACTCTCCCAGTTTGACTGCTGAAGACAAATGGGTACAGAGGCAAACCAAGTGAATGAAATGGATGGTGCTCAGCTACCAAATGATAAAGTCTCTGTGGTCTTAAAGGCTTGAAGATAAAGGAATGACCATTCATCAGAGAAGCAAGCAAAGCCCAAATGGAAGAAGCACACCAGCCTGTGTGAGCAAGAGGGGTAGAAGGGAGCAGGTACCAAACATCAAAGAGCAAGAATCACATCACTACGAATGAGAGGGAGAGCAGGGTGGGGACTCAAGGCCCACCTGTGGGAAATTGGTCAACCCTTTACTGGAGACTCACAGGGAGGAGACAAGGCAGTCAAGGTGCAGTGAGGTAGCAATGAACCATACAACGTTCCTCTAGTCCCTGAAGGCTTCCTCCCCCCCAACTATCATGATCCCAACTCTATCTTATAAATTGAGCTGGACTGAAGAAGGTACACTGGTAGAGATGGGAGCTGGAGATATGGGGAACCCAGGACAGATGAGGCCCTCGGGGCCAGTGGTCAGATTGAAGTTACTGGAGGGGTGGAGAGAAGGCGGGGTAGAGAGACGGGGCCAACTACAAGGATCTACACATAACCTCTTATCTGGTGGATAGACATCGGAGGAGTGGGTGGGAGATGTTGAGCAGTGTAATAATAATTTATAAAGTATTGAGTGTTGGTGGGGGAGGAGGGTCAGAGGGGAAAGGATGGGAAGCTGATATTAAGAGCTCAATTGGAAAAGTAGATATTTGGAGAATGATAATAGCAGTAGGCATGTGAAGATGCTTGGCACAGTATGTGTAATTATGTGTTGTAAAAAATGATGTATGATCGCCCAATAAAATGATTTTAATTTAAAAAGCTTATATATCTGGTGTTTCAGAAACAATATAGTCCTAGCAAATATCTTAAAAATAAAATAAATGGAATATTCTAAGTAAAACAAAAATTAGTGGTTAAAATTTTGATTTCTACATGTAGATTTGAGAAAGAAATGCAACTGAATAAATGTCAGCTAGGATGAGACAAAAGGAAAAGGTTGCTATATATAATACCATCAGATTGAAACATTTTTCAGAAAGTGGATGCTATGATGATGTTTAAAAGAAATAAACAAGTAGAACTCAGGTTTAAGAATCTGAACATGATAGAGTAATACGACTTACTTTCTCCAATACCGACTCAGTGATATTTATATTTTTTACAGTACAGCCTCACATAATACAGCTTAAAAATGAGACTACACATGAAAATGGACAAGTCACCCTCATCTGTGAAGCGGAAGGGGAACCTGTTCCAGAAATCACTTGGAAAAGAGCGATGGATGGAATCACCTTTTCTGAAGGAGATCAGGTAAGCGTACCTATTCAATATCATGGAATATCTATCACTTTTTAATAATAGTACATTTAGCCCAGGAATCCAATCTATGAAGCAATTATAGAACTGAAATAAATCACTTGATTTTTAAAATGTATTTCTACTAAAGGATAGACTTAAAAATATCTCCCGCAGAATTAATTTTTTGAAGTTGTTTTCATTTGGTCATACAGCCTTAGATCACTGATATTATTGTTGACTCTGCTGTCATGGACTTTTGGAAGACACTATACATATAAAATATAAAATTGCAATATTTAGCTACACTTCTCTGAAGTTCAAACAAATTATAATTCACAAATATGGCTGTCATCACTGTAATTTTTCTTTTAGGAAATATATTTTTGCATCAGCACAGATTGCTTTCTTCACATGACTTATAATGTAAGAAAGATTAATAAATACAAATATAGAAAAAGGCAGTGTTTTGGAAAATATTACTCCTATGTAAGTTGGTGAAATTTCACCAAAATACATGTAAGTTACTTGGAAATTAATTAAACACTACAATATCCTTCATGTCATACCAGGGATTATCATTGCTAAAGAAAGGGAGACTGAGAATAAGTTTCATAAATAGAGCATTCATGTAATACTAAATATGGAGAATAAAAAGGGAATTAAACAGAAACAAGGTAGTGCATTAGTTACAGTTTGAAATTTGTATTTAGAGATGATAAGATTAAGCTTTTCTATTATTTTCTTCACTTAATATTAAAGAATTTCTACCTCTAAACTTCTTCATTAATTTAAATCTGGTTTCTGGAGGTCTAACATCCTTTCAAAGATTATCAAAGAACCACTTATTTACCAATATTGATAGCTGAAAAATATGAATTAGCTTTTTTAAAATCTACTTTCCTCTTCAGTTCCTCATGTTATATTTAAAACATCAAGTTATTTTCATAGATTGGAAATTAAAAACACTCTATGCATTTAAAATTTATTTATAGAAAGAATGTGTCCATGTATATCACTTTGTTCACACCATGTTCCTCTAAATGTTTGTGTTTTAAAGAAAGCATATTTATATTAATAATAATTATAGTACATTGACATATGTACTTCATATATTCAAATTAAATATCAAATTAACAAAATTTTAATAACAATTGTCTTCTGGTGATTCTGAATAATTTGCATTAAAATTTTTTGAAGAACAGCATAATGCAATTGATATTATATAATTTCCATATGTGAAACAAGTTCAATTTCTGTATTTTATTTCAAAAAGAAAAGAAAAAATTAAATATATAAACTTTTAAGGGATATTTTTCTTATTTCAATTTAACACTTTTCTTTAATTAATCAAGACCAATTACTTCCATCTCCTTAAGCCTTTATTTATTATAACTTAGTATTTCTAACTCTGAATTTTCTAATTATTTTCCCATTTACTTTAAGATCCCCAAAAATATTTTCTGCAACACAGTTTTTACCTTGCCTTTAAATTGACATTTCCTAATATATATTTCCAGAAATGCAACGTGGCTTAAATTTAAAACTATCAATAATGAGTCATCGAGTAACCAGAATTTTCCACATAGTTTCTTCTAGGATCTACTTCTTGTGCTGCCCTCAAACATATAGATGTTATTTCCACAGTAACTCTGAAAAACAATCATCTAATTCGACTTTGCTAAAGATTATTCCTTCTTCAGAACAGGGAATGTTATTTTAGGATTTGTTTTATCTGGTACAAAAATCCATTAAACTGAAATGTACTTAACTAAACATAATTCATTGTTTTTCATGATGGTTTCCTCAAATATTTTGAAATCCGTGTCACAGTGTTTTGCCACTAAAAACAGTGTGGCATGGATTCTGCCACTTTCTTCAAGAGTCAAAATGTTAGTAATTTTATGAAGGAAATGACTTGTGTCCGAAGCAACATAATCTACATTTAAATATCAGTTTAATTTTTACAATATAATTTGAATTTGTTTAATAACATTTTATTCATTTTAAATCAAATAATATTAATTTCACTTATTGATAGGAACATTGAAAATATATTGTATAAAATAAATTTCAAATTAATTAGCATATTGTCAACCACCCAATTAAGCTATTTTAAAAAATCTTTTGTCATATTACACCATTTTTTGGTTTTTTTGGGGAGAGCATCACTGCCCTCTGATGGTGGGGATATTAGACCATTTTTAAGTTAATATAACTTACATTTCTTACTTGAAGTAAATGATGATGCTAACAGATTCCATAAAGCATTACACACGGGATTGAGTCAGCACTATAGCAGGGTACCTTGTGTTCTTATCTCTGTGATTCATGAAAGTAGCACGAGATTAGATTTACTTTGAGAAGAGCTTACAATGCAACATCTAGCTTCATCTCCATAAGATTTAATCAATTATGTCCACAAGAGGGCTTAAGCCATTGTCCTCAACTCAATGTGAGCTCATAGCAATTGGATGTAGAATTTGGTACACTGATTAGCTGGTCTGACATACAGCATTTTGAGCCATTATTTGGAAAATGTGTCTTAAAATATAAATCAGGATGAAAATTTGACTCTAATCATTTCCCTAGATAAACATTTTTAAGAGTATACCTGTCACATGACCCCCCAAACCAACCTCTCTGCTATTGTCAATTCCAACTCACTATGATCCTACAGGACAGGACTTTAAGAAGCTTCATTGGGGAAGGAAAAAAATATATATTAGAAAACATAAAAATATAAAACTGAAATACAATTCCCAATATGGTACACTTTTCAAATTAATTTTTAAATTTTAGTCTTTTTAAAACTCTCTATACATCATAAAACCTCACATTTCTTAAATATTTACAAATGCATTGAAGTGACATTAATGGTGATGGTCAGCCATTGTAATTGCTATTTCCCTTCTGTTTTAATAGTGTTTTATTTTATTTTCTAATGTAAATGTTTTTCTCATCACACAAAAAGAAAACTTGTTGTAGTTGGTTGATTCTGACTTTTAGCAATCTATAATATTTCAAGGGTCTAATTTTTTTAACCAACAGTAATTTGTCACAGTTAATCATTCTTTGGTTGGGGGAACTGATATCAAAGAGTTCAAGAAGAACAAAAAAAAAAAAAAAAGGTTTTGAAGTTGATGATTGCAGCAATTTTACTAATTGAATGATGGATTGTTACAATACCTGTAAGATCTCCCAGTGAAATTATTCATATAAAATTATTTCTTTAAATTTAAGAAGAGTTAAAAGAGCTTCACTGCCTTTGAGTCAGTTTGAACTCACTGAGCTCAGTTAACCTGAACAATGAGTCTCCATTCCCTTTTATCCCTTCCCTGCCAACTAACTACTATGTACTTAGGGTTGTATACACTCTCCTGGACTACATTTTTCACCTAATCAGAATCAAACATTATTTTCCTTTAGAGACAAATTATTTCAGTCAATTTGTTTCAAGACCCATCTATATTTTAGCATACATTAGAACCTGTCATATTTTGATCCTTTGGGATATTCTGATGAAATTAAATTATAATTCACAATCAAGAAAATGCTGTCTATATCTCATTGTTCAATCTCATCATTTATTTAATAAAAGATAATTCTTTAAGGAACATTTCCATCACAGTTGTAGAATTCTCAAAGAGCCTTCTTCCAAGAAATATCTTCTTTCCTTCTTGTCTCAATTCTCAGTCCCCAAATAACACAAAATAAATTAGTGGGCATAAAACACTATATGATTAAATCTACAGGCAGATAAAGGTGTCAGCCTAAACTTAAACCTCATACAGACTCAGACTCATAAGCTCCATGAGACCGTGCATCTTTCCTGTGGGGAGAAGAGAAGAGCTCTACTTCTGATAATGCCATCATTTCCTAGAGCAAGAGAAAACAAAACAGCAGCAAGAAAAAACCCAGGTCTCTACGGCGAAGTTCTTCCTTAAATGAAGGGAAAGGAATAAAGGGAGGATAGAGACAGAGCGCTTGAAACTGTTGACTTTGTGGTTGCATGAGCTCAACAAGCAACCCACTTTACTCCCAGGCCTCTTTAATAGAGAGTCCATTCCAGTGGTTATGCGTTACGCTGCCGCCAACAAGGGCTGCAGTTTGAAAGCACCACCTCTTCAAGAGAAAGCAATGCCCTACTCCTGCAAAGAATTGCAGTTCTGAAAACACACCGGTTTTCAAGTCCACTCTGTCCTACGGGTTTGTTTCGAATCAAAATCAACTTGCTCACAATGCGTGTTTTGTGTGTTTGCTTTTTGGATACTTTATTTCTCAGTAAATGTTGTAGCGCTATATCAACCTTCCCACTTGTGTTCAATCCAAGCTTCTGTTTATTATGCTTATCTCTCTTATTGACCACTCATGGCTAGTGATTGTGTCATCACTAAAATAGAAAATCAAACCAATTACCATCTTACTATCTCGTCAATTCCAACTGTTAGCCACCGGTCAGAGGATGCCGAGACTGTACGTCTTTACAGTAGCAGACAGCTTCTTCATTCTCCTACAGAGCAGTCGAGGAATTTGAACCACCCACCTTGCAGTTTACATTCATGTGGACCAGCACTCCGGTGTGGTCACAAACTTAAGAAACCTGGTACCATTGAGTAGATCCCCACTCCTGGTTAGGTACCTGTAAGATTGACTAGGACTGCTCCTCTGGATTTGCAAGATTGTAAATCTTTAAGGGAGTCAGAAACCTCACCTTTCTCCTGTGGAGAAACTAGTGGCTTAAAAATGCTGATCTCGATAACAAGACTCTTACGTGATCAGCAGTGTTAGTAAAATCATTATGGGGACTCACAGAATGAGTCACACAAATTAAAAGGTACTGCTCAGTATGTCAGAGTCTTTTGGTGGGATTATATTGTATATGTATTGTATGTGTTATTTCATATTATTATTTCCTCATGTATTAATCAGGGTAATAATAAGGCCTACTGGAAGATACAATGAGGCCACACATAATACTGCACAGCAAGTAAAATGGTGTTCTCTTCAGCCTTCTGAGTTTATTTAGTCCCATAAAACCTGAGATTTAAACTACAATGGTCCATCTATTTTTATTTTTGTTTGGTATTATTTTTATTGTGTTTTGGGTGATGTGAAAATGAGATGGGTGTTTCCTAGCGGGATTGTGACTTCTTTGGCACCATATTCAAGTCTCCTGGAAGCAGCAGTCAAAAGATGAATAGATGCGTCGCGTCCGGGCAGTCTCCTGTATAACACCTTTTTGCGTTTTGAAAGCAGGAATATTACTTCGAGGACTCAGGGAACCATGATCCAAGCCATGGTATTTCTCATCACCCCACAAGTACATTAAGAGCAGACACTGAAAAAGGAAGACTGAAGAAAGATCGATGCATTAGAATTGTGGTGCTGGAGAAAACTATCAGAAAGTACCATGGACTGCTAAATTGCACATCTGTCATAGAAGAAATACCACCAGAGTGCTCCTTAGAGGCAGGAATGGAAAAACGTCTTACATACTTTGGGCAGGGTGTCCGAAGAGACCAGTTGCAGTAGAAAGACAACATATTTGTAAAGTGCAGGAGAATTGAAAAAGAGAAAGGCCTTCAACAAAATGAATTGAAACAGTGGCTGCTACAATGAAATCAGACACACAACAATTTTAAGACTGGCACAGGATTGTGCAGGGGTTTGTTTTGTTGTTCGTACACCTCCATGGGTTGGAGCAGACTTGATGGTATCTGAGAGCACAATAATTTCACTCAACAATTCATAGAGATCTTGTTGCGTGCCATTGTACGCAATGACAACTGTAGTACTATAGAAAGAATGCTAGGTGAAAATGCCCAAAAATTACAGGGGAAAGCCACAGAATGCCAGGGGAAAATTTATCTTGAAGGAAGTATAATTTGAAAGCTATTTAGAAATAAGATGATAAGATTTAGCCACACATACTTTGGACATTAACATCACATCACATTACAATGTAAAATAACATATATCCCATACCATAATTCAAATCTAGTACCTCTTCTGAGGTCTCACTAAGTCATTATCTAAATTCCACATGCCCTTTAGGCAATCAAAGATAACAAGCTTGGGGAAAGATATGCCTCAGTCTTAAAAGTGATGTTTTCTTTTTAAAATTAACCCTTTAAAGGCCTTCTGCAGCCACTTGATTCCATTTAGAGACTAGATTAGTTAAAAATTGACCAACAGGAGTAAATTCAGTTTCATATATGAATGATGGCCAGGGGCCATAGTCTCTAGAGTTATACCACATTTTACCTGGGCGGTAAGCTCAGTTCTCTTTTGGGCTTTGAGTTTTATTTTGCATTTCTACCTCACTTTATCCAAAGGCTTCTAATGTGATTCTTTTCCTACTAGCTGGTTATGGTAGTAGAACATCATTTCATTATTCTGGTCTCAGTATTATAGAGACTGGCTCCCAATGAAATCATTAAAAAAGAAAAAAAAAGTAATTAAGCTTTAAAATAAAATATAAAAAATAATATAACTATTGTTCTTTCTTTATTTGAAAGAAAGTAGAGTGATAAAAATTAGATGCTTGCAAATAATAATTTCAATGGTTCATTGGGAGTATGAGATAGTCACAATAAACAATCCTAAGGGGACTGTGACAAAACTGAGAGTTCTGTGAGTAAGGGAGGGAAGGAGTCTGGGGGAGGTGAGTGAGTCCTTTATGAAAGGGACAGGAATTTGTAAGGGGGTAGGAAGAAGGGGTAGCTGCTCTGGTCATCTTTGACCAATCAAAATGTAGCTGACAGAAATTACTGAGAAGTGAGTGGTAGGTAAACATGATAGTTGGGCAGGCAGGAAGAAAAAAGAAAAAGAGGAAAGAAGAATTAAAGAGTAAGTTATATGTGTATATATATATATATATGTAGGTAAATATTTAAACCTACAAATGTAGGTGTATTTACTTATGTATTATGTGTATGTCTATGTATGTGTATATATAAAAATAAAAGCATCAAGGAAGCAGATGGACTTCGGGCTTCTTCTAGCATCTTACGGCAATACAAGAACCATCTGTTCTAACAAGGTGGCACTGAAGAATATTCACCCTCCCCACATGATCGTCGAAGACAGAATGGGTTACTAGTCAATGTGGTGAAGAAAGGCGACGGTGCTTGACTATTAAAATATATGGCACCTGGGGTCTTCGAGGCTTGAAATTAAACAAGAGGCCATTTAGCAGGGAAGAAACAAAGTTCACAGATGAGAACCCGCCAGCCTGTGTGATAATGAGGTGTCAAGGAGAATAGGTATCAGAAGGTCAGTAGTTATATCTTATGACTGCTCAAGGTTTTTTAAGACTCAGCTGTCTACTTCCTTGAGTAGGAGACAGAACACTCTCTTTGGGGCTTTTTTCTATTAACTGACCTTGGCATACCCTGGGATTATGTTTAAAAATATGCAGGCCCAGCAACTCATTCTGATATTTTGACATTTAAGACATTTCTATCATTCTCTTTCCTATATGCCCAGCACATTCATAGATATATTTAGAGTTAAAGTGAGTACACAAATTTTTATGTTTCTGGGTTTTTGTTTATGTTTCCTACTCTTACTTCCACACTTTTTCATTCTATATGTCTATCCAGGAATCTATTGTATAGATACCACTATTATAAGATAGTGTGCATAACAATATCTGTCTATATTGACTTGAACTCTAGCACACACTCCAATCTCTTCTTCTGCTCATTATCACTGTAGCCTACAAATCAGCACTGGTGGGCAAGTAGTAGCTACACGTAATTTTTCTGCCAGCATTCTATGTCTTGTATATTGCCTCACATTCACCCAGGTTAACATGTGTCTAGCATTTTTCCACAAATTTATTCCATACCCTAGCCATAAATAAATGCTTCTTTTAGTGTTAAAACAATACTTCATAGTATCCTTTTTTATGGAATAGATTTGTCTGTGTTATGAAGATTATTTTTTGGTTTGGTTTTTACTCATTCCATTGGGTGTATGTACAGAAACTTATTCACCAATTATTCAGTGAATGTGTTTCTATGGTGTTTCTATTTTTTGCTAGTGTAAATTGTGCTTTAGTTTACATGGGTGTTCATATATCTATTGATGTCATGACTCTGATTTGGTCTTCTGATATCTGTATTCCCAACTTTTTGAGGAAGTGGTCAAATCATTTTATACAGTGGTTATATTATATTACATTTTGATATTTTAGAATAGTGTAACTAATTATATTGATTTATGTAAATTACAGGTGACCTGGTGGCTTAATTGTTACAATGGGCTACTAGCTACAAAGTCATCTGTTCAAAACCACCAGACATTTTTGAAATACTGACACAAAGTATGTATGTACATATTGTGACTAGAGCTATATGAGCCCCCAATGAAATGATTTTAAATTTTTTTAAAACTAAGATGGAGTTTTTCTATTTACAGTAAAGATTTATAGTCTCAGAAACTCACAGAGGAAGTTTTAACTTGTCCCATAAAGTCCCTATGAGTTGGCATTAAGTCAGTATCAGTGAGCTTGGTGTTTTACAGTTTTACTCATTTTTGCAGGAACAGAGGTCCAGCATGCAGGGAAGTAAGGGAAACAGAGCCAATTTCAATCATGCACACAGACTTCAGAGTCCTGGATCAATGACTCAGATCTAACTGTATCGCAGCTTATATAGGTTTCATTGACTAACCAGATCACATTTCCTGGTTTCCAAACATTTCCTTATTTGGTCATGGGTTTGCAGCATGAAAAAATGGTTGACCAAGACTGTGAGTTATGTAAATGAGATGTATCTGGCTGAGCCAGCCATCCAATTGTTTTACAAACTATTTTGCCCAATCACATTACAGAATTTTGTCATCCAATTGTTATAGGATCTCAGACTTAACTATTACTATGGGGAAGTTGGAAGCATTCTGATAGACTGTGCTTCAGAGGTTTAAAGTGAAAGGCTGTCAGGTGAGCTGGCCTGGGGTCTTATTGCACGCATGGGTTCCAGCTACCTAAGGGTGTGGATACCCAGCGGCTTCCAGATAGCTCCAGGAGACACAGCAATATCCTGAACTTTCTACACCTCTTTTCCAGATCCACAGGTCCTGCCAAGAATATCCCACACACACACTTTAATAACTACTTCTGCAAAAGAGGACATGTAGATATTTCATGTGCATGCTTATCTGTACATTATGAAAGAAGAATATTCAAAAGAATTACTCTCATTTTCCTAGTTGATATAACATATTAGTATAAAAATATTATTGCTTTAGTTGCCATAGAGGAAACCTTGATGCAAGGCTTTTCCCCTAATAGAGCAAAACACTGTCAATTTCTGCAACATCCCCTTATCCGCTATCAGTCAGCAAGTGTGAGCCACACATCTTTGTTGATTGATTTCCAGAAGCAAATAAACATGACTTTCTTCCCAGTATATCTTAGTCTGGAAACATTCTATGAAATATGCTCACTATCACTGTAGCATACAAATCTGCACTGGTGGGCAAGTAGTGGCTACACATGAGGGACACTGGCCAAAAATTGAACCCACATTTCCTACATGGAATGGGATAGTCCTACCATTGAATCACTGCTTCCTCTGGCAAAATAGAATTTGGAATATTAATCCAATGGTTCATATATAAATTTGCTTAGATATCTTGAATAGAACATCTTGATATGATTTGTACAATTTTTGAAAGTTGAAAATATAGGGAATCTTTACATCCTAGTTTCATATTAAATATAGATTGGTTCTTAGTCTGTAATCTTTCTTGAAAGTACAATTCAGGACCCTTCCAATCCTCATTAAGAATCGATTCATAGACCAATCTGAGGAGATGGCTATTTTCGTTTCTTATGAGAAACAAAAGCAGAGTGATACATATAAGTTAGTTTCTCCCCTTCCCTCATGTCGTCTTGTTCTTCCTCCTTCTGCATCTGATCTTCTTTCTTTAGTCTCTATGAAATAAATCTCCCCCTCTCTCCAATGCCCCCCTCAAAGAAATGACTCATTCTGTGCTTCATTTTGAGTTATTTCACACTTGCCACATTATATATTGACAAATATTAATATGGATTAGGATCTTTACATTCCATAAAATAACTATACAGAACACTCAGTTCAAAAACAGAGAACAGTCTGTGTTTCACAAATAAATTTTCAAAAGTATTCCTTCATAAAATTTTCAAAATGTGATTTGATACCCAGATGGCAGTGCTGATTACTTTAAAACATTTTTCTAAAAAATGTCATAGTACTTGTCATTAGTGGTTTTAAATAAAGTTAAAGTGATCTAGAAAGGGGATGAATTTTTTCTCTTGAATTCTTATAAGATGGTAAGCATACCAGTAAGCATTTCCAAATATATGAATAGAATGCTTTGCACAACAATTATACATTACCTGAACTTTATGTAGTGGGTGATTTCACACATATTACATATATCTACTTTTCTTACCAAAGTTATAATTTTCTTATTCCTGTTTTACATGCTCTACTTAGTACCTCATGGGGCTAACGCCACTAAAAGTTAGTCTCTTTTTTGCCTCAAATGAGAAATATTTTAAATATATGAGAATTTGTCATACCTAACTCATAGTCACATTTCACAAACATCTCTAAACTGACCGAGTGTTTTCTATAAACTTAGTATAATTTCCCCCATGAAAATCTTATCTGCATTGTTAGTAATTTAATTATTTATTAAGCTGCTATATTAGTACATAATTCAGACATCATACAATTTGGTTTTATCAAGATGTGTTGTACAATCTCGACCATGTTAGTTTCAAAACATTCTTTTCTTTTTACATTCCTTGATATTGACTCCTCATCCCCCTCTTCCTTAACCTTATTCCCTGGAATGTTAATCTAGTTGCTGATTTTATTGATCAGACATTCTCAAACTATGGCCTGTAGGCCACATGAGGACATTTATCCAGCCACCGGGTATTTTTGCAGCTGCTGCCTGTCCTGCTTAGCAGCCGACTCATCCTGGTCCTGCAGTGAATTTGTTCATAGTTCTTTTTTTTTTAACTTTTGTCCAGCCCTCCAATGGTCTGAGGGCCAGTGAACAGGCCCCTGTTTAAAAAGTTTGCGGTCTCCTGCTATAGAGTCATCCATCCTGGCTTTCATATCCTAAAAAACATATTTCTATGTTATAATTTGTAAAAGCATATAGCTACGTTTTTCATGTAGAACATTTTATAACTAAGATATACCAACAAAAACTAAATAAAAAATATCTTAGTTTGAAAAAAATAAATCAAACTCAAGTAGTGTCAAACCAGAGATTAAATGATAAGGTTTTAACTATTCAAGTTAGATTATATTGTAGCTAGTCTACGACTTGATTAATCTCCTTTTCTTGATTGTGTTTTAACTACATTATCATGGGCTAACTTAATGACACTATAAACAGAAGGATCTTATAATATAGGAAGATGATCCATAAACTTCTGTAGCATAAAATAGCAAAAATATCCCTGATGTGAACAATAGGTATATGGAAAACATAGATTTAGAAGTGGATTTGGCTTGCACTTGACCCCGGTTCCAATCTAGCAGCAATGTGTTCTGATGACATGCCCTGTTCCGTACTCACCTACTTGAAGGAAACACATAGGCTAGTAGTGCAAGAACAAAATGCGGTGCAGACACTTGATGGTGTCAGAGGCCTTAAAGTCTTGCTTAAAAACAGCCATCTAAGTGAGAAATTAACTAGGTCTACATGGAAGAATGTACAATCCAATAATTATAACTAATATAATCAAGATCTGAAGGTGAGAATGGCATCAAGCTTCACTTGTGAAATTCTGGTTTGCAGAGGCTATGGTTGATAGCAGAAGCCCGAAATTTATACACAGGATCTGTACATAGAAAAAAATCTGTGGTGATTCCTTCTAACCGTAATTCAGTATTAGAAATATCCTGATGATCAGACAGAGAGAATTGTAGACACAATTATTTTTAATGTAATTATTTTTCTGAACCGAATTCGCTTTGTTTTGTAGTATTAATGCTTGGACCACTAACTGGAAGGTCAGCAGTTCAAAATCTCCAGCTGTTCCTTGACAGAAAGATCGGACTTTCTGCACCTGTAAATAGTTACAATCTCATAAACCAACAAAAGTCAGCTCTACCCTGTCTGATAGGATAACTATGATTGAAATTGGCTCACTAGCAGTGAGTTTTTGGAATAAATATATCAGTGAAACAAAAATTATAATCATAATGCACATTAATATAAATTCGAGGCAAACAGAATTTATTTCAATCTAATAGTTAAACTTATTATATACAGCTGCAATGATACACAAAACATACATTTAGAAGCACTACTTTTGTGTTGATCATACTTTGAATGCATAAGTCACTAAAGGTAATTATGAGTTTACAAAAAGTAAATATGAACAGAGAAGGACAAGGAAAAGATAAAAAAGGAATCTCTGGTCTTTATAGCTCTAAGAGGAACATATTTACAGATACTTTAAATGGCCTATAATTAATTCTTCTTTAACCTATTTGTGGAGCCATCCAAGAAATTCCAGTGAGTTGGCACTCTCCTACATTAATCAATGAGCCCTGGAAGGACTGCTAGCAACAGAGTCAGTAGTTCAAACTCACCAGCTACTGTGAAGGAGAACAATGAGGTTATTAGCTCCTATGAAGATTTACAGGGTTGAAACCCACATTGCCGGGTGCACTCTGTCCTACAGGGTAGTTGGAATCAACTTTGTAGTTGTGAGTTAGGAGAATGCATGAATAGAAAGCATTTATACACTTATTAATGAAAACATTTAACTTTGCCTCCTGGTTTATAGTTTTCTATCTAATACCAATACATTGAACAAATAGAGTCTATTTCTCATTTCTTCCAACCACTTTTCTATACTAACATATAAAATGAAATGCTGATTTCATGCACTTAAAATTAACTTATATTTGTTTTATATATATATGTATGTATGTATGTATATTTTACACATTCCTTTGTGGCACAGAAATAGACTTAATAAAATTCAGGTTAGACCTTAGTGTTGTAAGTCCTGTTCACTTGTTTTATGGTGTTAGGTGTTAGGTGGCACCAGGTGGAGTCTGACACACAGCAACCTGTCATAACCCTTCCTTCTTTTAGGCCCTTCGTTTCAGTCACTGCAACAATACATATTACTTTGGGGGGGGGTATAAAAATTTATTACACATCCAGAAGTTTACTAACGGACACAGATGGGCTAGGAGACAATGGTACTGGGTTGAAGACAGCTCGCTCTTTGGAATGGGAAAAGGTTTGGATGGCTCAGAGCCTCATGCCACGCTGGTGGGTCAGCGAGATGAGGAGGGTACATGCCGAACACCAAAGGTTGGCAGGGCACAGGGGGGCTGCCCTGCCTGCCTGCCCGCAACGCTGCCTTGGTCTGATTTACTTCAGAGGACACGATGCCCAGAAGCAAGGCACGGAAGACCAGGGCCTTCCTATGGTGGTCCAGGCTTGTCTCTGCAGAGGTGACTGCAGCACCATCGCAAGCAGAAGCTTTAATGCGATGGTTTCCATCAGCTCTACATGAAGTTTCTAAGCCACCACAATTCCACGAAGTACAAAACAGGAAGTTACAGGCCATGGAGAGAGAAGGAGCCCAAGGGCAGCACCTTCCTATCCGGGTTGCTCCCGGAGCAGGGAGTGGAGAAGGTCTTTTTCATTTTTGTTTTTAACCGAGCCCCTCACGTACAAAATAATTATTCTGATTGATATTAAAGTGTATTGAAACAAACTGGACTAAAAAGCAAGTATTATTCTATGTGGGGAGAAGGGCAGGAGAGAGAATGAGGTCTTCAAAGCAGGAGGGGAGGCAGCTGGTGGAAGCTTCTGCGGCTGTGACCCCAGCGGGGGGCACTCACGCTGCTCCATTTTTACTTTTGGAAATGGCAAACGGAAGAAGAGATTGAAGCCCAAGAGAAAGCTAAACGTGAAAAGGAGTGGCAGAAAAACTTGGAGGAAAGTTGAGATGGCCGAGTGCACAGCTGGCGGAATTTCCAAGCAAACACAAAGGGGAAGAAAGAGAAGAAAAATCGAAAAAGAAAAATCGACCCTTCCTGAGACCACCAAAAGTAAAAATGGAGCAGCGTGAGTGACCACCGTTGGGGTCATAGCTGAAGGAGCTTTCACCAGTAAAAATGGAGTAAAAATACATATTACTTAAACTAAAATTTTATACAAAAATGGAAATTTGAGATTAAAAAATTACAAATTGTAATAGTTTCTTCAAAGGTTAATTTTCATTTCCTGAGAGAGATCAGAGCCATGCTAATGCTGTCATGTCTATGTTCACAGTAAATAGAAAGAAAGCATTTTTCTGCATGCATGCAGGCCCTTGCCTACATTCATGTGGTACTTTCTGTAAATGTCACTGGGTCTTTCTATTTCCCAACAACCATTAGAATTTCAAGGGGTGCAATAGTGAGAAAAAGAATACACATTTATCCTTTTTGGGGGTTACAAATCAATAAGGGGGATGAGTTCAGACTTTGATTTTATCTCTTTCAAATAAGCATGTTTAAGATAAGCAACATTTTAGCTATTTCAATTTTAAAATATGTGGATATTTAAATAGACTTTTACAAGCTGCAAACGCTACTTTGGCAAATCTCTGCAGTAACTTAGACAACGCCCAACTTTTGTTCTGACATACCCCTAGATTTTTGGAAATTATGCCAATACTCATCAGAGTATCTCCTTTCAATTTGCTCTAGGCCAAAGAAAATTGCTTAGGTTCTAGTTGTTGTTGTTGTTTTAATATAGATATAATTAGTATGTATGTAACTGGTAATGCTTTACATTGCAAAAATAAAAATTTAACCTTCTCTTTTCTTCTTTAATAGAAATTACCAGAATGTTATCTTTGGGGAAAAGTGGACAATTATTGACTTGTAAGCAGAAAGCAGTAGAGTTTCTAAATATATACTTTAATAAGTTTGGTGGAAACAAACATTAAACTACATTGTCTCATTATAGCATTGTCTGAGTAAAGGACAGTATAATTTTGTTTTGTTTGTAGTGGTTCTTATCTTTGTTAAGTAGTAATACTTCTGAATAAAATTTTATAAAGTCGTATTTTTATTGCTTCAACTAAGAGTTTATCTGTACTCCTTTGCCAAACCCAGATGTTTCATTCCTGAGTATAAATTTGGGCAGTTACCAGATGTAATCCAAGACTGATTGTTTTTAAAAAATAATAATAAATTGATTTAGCTCAATTAGAAAACCAAGTAGAAATATAGGTAAGGAAAGAAGTGTTTTAGAATATAAAGCACTACTAATAACATTTTAAAGAGTAATATGTATACTTGAATCATGCATACCATAATTAGTATCTCGACAAGGATGATGTAAAAATTGGCACATTTTACAAAGATGATAGACAATGGAAAAATAATGTTCAGAAATCCCATTTATTATCATTTGTGTATAATCTAGAAAATCATTAGTTTTTAAAAGAGAAAGCTTAAGGGCTTGAGCCCTGGTGGCATAGTGGTTGAGTGTGCGACTATGACCCACTGGGTTGGTGGTTCAAATCCAGCAGCAGCTCTCTAGGAGCAAGGCTGAGCCTGCTAATTCCACCAACATTCAGTGTAATGTTGCATTTTTGCTACTACTGACACTGGCTGCCTAGTCAATTCTGATTCATGGAGACCTCATATGTTACAGGGTAGAACTGTGCTCAATAAACCCCAACCAAAATCATGCCAGCCTGTCCATGCTGACGCATGGCTGCCCCTCTGTGGGTTTCCAAGACTGTAACTGTTTATTGGAGTAGAAAGCCCAGTGTTTCTCCTGTGAAACAACCAATGGTGGTTTCAAACTGCTGACCACAGGGCTCACAACCCAATGCATAATCACTACTCCACCAGGGGTCTGATAGGATGTGTGTGTAAGGGGTTGTCTATGCGTTGGTTTTATTAGGATGTAATATCATAATTCAATCATACCAAGAATAGTTGTATATTCATTACCACAATCAATTTTAGAACAGTTCCTTTTTGCTCTTACCCCTTGTTATTAGCTCCCCATTCCCCCTACCAGCTTCCCCTGCCATATCCACAGGAGTCTTCAATCCAGTTAATGTCTCTATGGATTGACCAATACAGAATTTCATTATGCAGAATGAATTGGAAAGTGGATTACAAAATCTATAACTAGGTTTAAACTAGCATCTTATAATTTGATCTCCCATCTGACCATTTTCATATTGGTCTAGTTTTAATATTTTCTGTTTTCTTTTTAACTATGTTTTTTCTCATTCATTTTGCTATTGTTGTCAACTGTTCTTACTTCGTTTTGTGTTTTGTATCATTATAATACTTCAGAAACAGATTGCCTACCAGACGTTTATTTCAAATGCCTCTGGATGGTTTTAAATTTCCACCTTTCAGTTAGCAGTCAAGAATTTAATTGTTTGTGCCACCCAAAGATTCATTGACATTGTATTAGTTCAGTGATATATTATGTGAAACTGATTTATTTTTATTTATAGTCTCGAATTTGTCATTTATCTACCATGCTATTTTAGGTAAATCACTGTGTCTTGCTAAACTACAATATTATTGTTTACAAATGAAGGTCCTTCTGAAGTTTGAGGTTGCCTTCGTTCTCAAAAATATGCACTAGCTATATTATATGTTGAAAATACTTTTCTGATTCTAATTACTTCGTAAATTCAGATATTTAATACATTTTTAGTTCATGGTTTTCAAGTAGTTTAGAAACCCCGGTGATTCTTAGATCTAATTTGTTTCTAATTTCAGTCTTTGGTTTAATGTATTTCATATAATCTATGAAATAGATTATATGACATATATGTGTGAAATATATGTATGTGGAATATATATGACATTATATATAAATATTTTCATTATATAAATAAGATTTCAGTGGTAATGACTTTAAGATAGCAAAAACTGTTAGTTTGTATGGATGAGTGCTTAAGAGCATACAGCCACCAATAGAATACTTTATCTTTTCAGAGATAACATTCTTTTCTGAATGCTTTTCATTTTTGCATGACCTTTTAAAGGCCCACTTGATGCATTTTCCTATCACTCTATGAGAAATAGTATAAGTCCCTGCTAGGCAATAGGCAAAATGGATACTTCTATTCCCTATGCAACCTAGGTGATAGAACACAATTAGGCATAGTAGAAATCTCCTTGATGATTCTGAGCTTGCTGAACTTTACAATCATTTACAGCTTCTTGGTATCTTTGTTCATTGTTCTGCTTATAAAAATAATCTCTCTCAAAGGTGTTGTTATATGTTTATGTCAAACTTCCTAGATGTTTAGATGATCTGGGCAATAAAATTAAAATGTCATCTTTTAAAACATCTTATATTAATGAGTTTTTGCTTGCAAAATAGTTCATAGTTTTATAAAAATATATTTCTAAAAGGCTACCATTTATGCCTTCAGATTATTTTCATGTGGATTTCTTAGAAAACTACTTTTGTTTACCTTTTTGTAAATATCATACACTTCACACTTAGTCTAGTTTGTAATTAAATCTGATAGATTAATAAAATATTATCACTGAAGTGTAAACACTAGTGTAAACAAACATATATAAAATATATGAGGACTAGTGTATTTTAGTAGACTACAGAATACTTTTTCTGGTCAATATAAGTTTGAAATGTATACGTGGTATTATAATGGATGTCATCAACTTAATATTAGTGACAAAATGAATTTCTTAAATTCATGCATATCATCCATGCAGATATTCTGAACTACACACTTTCTATGTAAAAACCTTCAAAGTCCTCATTTTATATGAAATAAATATCTCACACTTAAATATTCACCCTAATTTTTAACTCATCTACATTTGCTTTTAAAGCAGTCATTCCAGACTTATTAAATGCTGAACTACTTCTTTCCACTTGTATAGGCTATTTATTTTAGAATAATTTTTGACACTTGGCTATTCCACCCACATTCTGACCTTTCACCAAATAATTTTGGTGTTATTTACATATATTCATCATTAAGTTATTTCTCAATGTCCTACTGTTACTTTTTGGTCCAAATTGGCTTTATTGCCTAGGGTTTTGCATTAATTTCTTATGTACACTCCATGCAATACACCTTGTTTCCATTTTCTTTATTAAAATAAGTGGGTCCTTTTGAAACAGATCAGACTACCTTACTCTTTTATGCAAAACTCTCCAATGAATCTCCTATCATTTCATATTAAATAATATGCTTCAAGAAACTGTTGATGCAATGGAAGCACTGATTTATCTGTGGCAGGACATTTGAAAGACTTTGCCAGTTTTCTGGAAGAGATCTATATTCTTATTCTAAAAACAATTGACCCAACAAAATGTTCAAATTATAGGGCAATATCATTGAATCCCATGTAAATTAAATTTTGTTGAATATTATCCAACAATGGTTGCAGAAATACATTAACAGGAATCAGGCAAGATTCAAAAATGGATGGGGAACAAAAGCTGTCATTACTGGTGTCAGATGAATCTTGGCTGAAAGTAAATAATACCATACAGATGTTTATTTGTGTTTTGTTAGTTATGCCAAGGCATTGGACTGTATGCCTTGAATAAACTATGAATATACTATGAATAAACTAGAGAACAGGAATTTCAGACCATCTCATTGCGCTCATGCAGAATGTGCAGGCGGATGAAGAGGCAGTTGTTTAAACAGAACAAGAGAAAGAATGACATCAGGATTGGAAAAAGACATTAACCACCTGCAATGCGCAGATAACACATTTCTTGCCAACAGTGAGGAGGTCTTGAAGCACTTGATGGTAGAGATCAAGGATTTCAGCCGTCACAATGTTTTATAACTCAACATAAAGATGAGCCAAAATCCTCACAGCTGATGATAAATGGAGAAAAGTTTTAAGTTGTCAAGGATTTTTGCCTTCCTTATAAACACAATCACCACTCATGGAAGCAATAGTAAAGAGATCAAAAGGCGTGGTATTAGATAAATATAGTGCACAAGATGCCTTTAGAATATTGAAGATCAAGGATATTATTTTGCAGACTAAGTGAATTGATGCCAACTTACACTGACCCTGTAAGTCAGGGTATCACTCCCCCTGTGAGTTTTTAATATTTCAACTCTTTCTGGGAGTTGAAAGCCCTGTGTTTCTTGAGCTAAGCAACATATGGTTATAAATTACCTTGTAATTAGCAATCCAGCATATTGGATATTATGCCAAGGAAAGCACAGTGATAACTAAGAGGAATACACAAATGATGTGATCTCATAATTTTCTTAGTCCCCTTGCCTAGATAAGACTATCTATATGGAAATTCATGGATGAAAACTGGTACAATCAGTACAGAGGGTTCAGCAATTGGTATGATTTTTGACACAGAATACCAAATTTTTCATAAAATTGATTATTGGTATATCTGTAAAGGAAAACTGCCTAATCAAGAAAAGAAATATGAGACTAGTGAGAAGCTTGGTTTAGTAATCTGACCAATTCAGACTAAATCCAAGGTTTCTCTGCAATCAACTGAAAAGCTTTACAGCAATTCTCAAAACACCTTCTTTCTCTAGCAACTTACCAGTATTTCATAAAAATGACTAAGAAATATTTAAAATAATAATAAAACAATATACAGTGTTCTATTCTGTATATTCATCCAAAATTAACATACATACAAAGATGTAGGGAAAAAGGTAGATAATATAAAGAAGAAAAAAATGAGCACTAAACAATAAATAAATATATAAACAATAAACAATATATAAACAGGTACACAGGTGATGTTTTAGTAGGTAGGGCTATTACACTTTCTTTTAAATAAGTACTGGAGCATATTAATAGTAAGGAGAGTAGAGAGCATGCAGTTAAAGAGTTTAAAATGACAAACTTGTGTTTAGTAAAAAATAAATAAATAATAAAATAAAAAATCGTGATTAGAAATAAAAAAGTAAAAGGTAAAAAATATGAATCAGATTAATAGCTGGTTAAACTGTTAAACTGTTAAAAAGAAAGTAACACTGAAGAAGAAGTGATCAGATCAATGAAATGAAAGATAAAAAAAACAACACCTCTTCAAATGAAACAGTCAAAAAGAGAGAAAATTGTCTTCTGAGTACCTTGTGACATTCCCAAACTCAGAATTGATCTCCATCGTCCATTTTACAGAACAATTAAGAAATGCACTCAAGTTGTTTTGATTTTTTAAAAATATTACATTCTTCCATTTTAAAATATATCATGAGACCATATAAAATTACAGAAGTGGTAAATAACAATAGTTAGCATTTAATGAATATATATCATATGACAGGCATTTAAAAATCTTTTTATAACATTGTAACTTTCCAGTAAAATAATGTGCTTTCAACTTAAAAAAATCCTATTGGATCAAGTGCTTCTCTATCCTGGTTAGGAAATATGTATAATAATAATAAAAAAAATATTAGCTATGGATCTAGTACTCATCCTGACTGAATTAATTCTCTCACTAAATATGTGTAAATACAATATACATGATTTAGGTATCATATTCAATTTATACTCTAATGACATTGAAAAAATTAATAAAATCAAAATCTTAGTGAATTCCATTACTATAATGTATTGTAAATGGAGTGCAGAAGGATGCTTCAGGTTTTAATTTGTGTTCCCAACTCTCCCACATGTTCTGTATATTTAATATATTCATCTGGAGTCTATTGTTTGCAAATTGTATGAAGATATGCAAAAATGATTTCTAAAATAAATGCAATTACATAATAATATAATGAAGCCTATGTACTTATCATCAAACTTAAAGTTAACAATATCTTGCATTCTTACGCTAATATTTTTGATATTCTATTTCCAAAAATATTTGTTTAAGCTTTATTTCAGAGAGCAAAATGCTGTTAAAATATTGAACCAATTTACCTATGGTTTTCCTAAGGCTTTAAAACAACATAATCAGTACTTATTAGTGAATACAAGCATTATTTCAAGAGCAGTGTGGTTTAATTACCTGATATCAGTGTTCACAAGGCGAGCTCAATTATGCGGTACAAATCATTACAATACATTTAACCATAAAAATAAATATTGAATAACAAGTATTTTGCAGCATGATTGGCCTCATTTTTTTCATATCTCTGTTCAGTGTTTCTATTATGTATGAAGTGAAAATAAATTTTACCTCAAAATTACTGTACCTGTACACTATTGATTAACATTGGCCCTGTAGAGTAGAACTTCTCATAGGGTTTGTTGGCTGTTATCTTCATGGGAGTACATTGCCAGGTCATCCTCTAAGAAGCTACTGTTTTGATTTTAACTCTCATCGCTTCAGATCAGCAGTTGAATGCTGTGGTACTTAATAATCTGTTGCCAATTTGAGAGGATTAGGAGGGAAGGGGCGGGGACAGCCTGTCAATCAGATCCTAACTTAATGACTCATCTGAAGGTACTAAGGAGATAAGTAGCTCACTGGGAGGCAGGACAGAGGCTGACTCCCTGGGAGACATTCCAGCTGAGAAGACATCATCTGGAGGAGCCAAGTTGACACTCCTGACCACACTGAGATGCTTGCACTGCCACTGGATCCCACTGCCGGTGATCGTCCTACATTCAGCATCATTTCATGTCTTTCACGAGTCTCAGGAGGACTTTATAGATTACTAGTGGACATGTGGACTAATATCGAACTGATAGAGTTGATCTGGACTCTATAATTTCTAACTTATAGAGTTGAGATGTTTACTCATTATAAATTACTCTTACATATAAAATTATTTCTTATTCATAGATGAGTGTCTATGAATTTGTGTCTATAGTCTATGTGGACTAACACATTATGGTCCTTTTGGAGTGAGGTACTAGATAAATAAATCATGAAGCTGGAGAGTGGCTGCTTGTTTGACCTTTCCCTCCTGATGGGTTTTCTTCTTTGGCTAGCCAGAGGTCAGATATGTACATGCAATTTACTGGGTTGTTTTCTGGAAAGAATATGGGAAGTGAAAGTTTTGATTCTTATGGTCGGCTATTGTCTGTGGCTATTAATGTTTGAGATGATGAAATTTAATGTTTCTAATGTGCATTTCGAGTTCAGGTGTAGAAATCATGATTTGGATTTTACAGAGCTGAGTAGTGAATCTGGGTGACAGGAGATCAAGAGTGACTGACAGTAAGCCTGGCTCTGACTTTTTACTGTCAGATGAAGAATCCCTTATTTTCTGTCAACAGAATGGTTTAGATAAGGTTTTAGATAAGCTAAGTAAGGAAGGAACTCAATTGTTTTAAAAATTGAGCTTAGTATCTCCTGCTTTGTTTATTCTGATTTCATCTGCTTATTATTGCTGATACATTGATTGATAGAAGTGGATATTGGGAAGTATTAAAATAGAGAAATTGTAAACCCATTTGGTGTGAGCCATAAAAATTCAATCTTTAAATGACTTTAGGATATATCAGAAGTGAAATCACTCAAAAGATAAGCCTCACCCAGTGCTTTGGAGTAGTAAAGATATTTGCATTCCAAGAGAACTGCCTAGGGGATTGCTTACAGATTGAAGAAAAATATAAAGTCTGAATTTTTAAATTTTGAACTAGTGTTTTTGGTCAGAAGCTGGAAAAAATCCGGACTCATGGCGAGAACACCTCTGTAGGATTGCATTGTATAAGGGAGCCTCCCGCAGCCTGGAATGTTTGCCAGTGACCACCTGTATCCACTTGTTGATTGGACGTAGGAGATTTGCATGAGTACTGACAACCATGGACTTGGTTTACAGGAACTAGAGGAGAAGACGAGAGTGAGTTGACTGGGCTGAAGTACATGATGTAGTCCAAAGGGCCTGGTGTGTGGATAATTTGCGATGAGACCCATGGTATAAAGCCAAGGCGTCCAGTGCGCACTTGGTGAGGCTAAGTGAGGCAACCCACCAGCCAGATAAAGAGATTTTTTCACCCTGTGAACTGCTGCTTATTGCTGTAGGCCTTATGGATGACTTGCTCAAATTTGATTTTGCTTATGGATGCAGATTCCACAGGTTCCAACTGGAATTAAGATATGTCAATGTGCATGATTTTCTCCTCAGAAACATTGGTTTCATGTAAGTGGGCAGTGTACAAATTGTATATCCAAAATGGGCTGGATACAGGTATGAAGTGACTAGGTTACACACTTTCATTGGTGGTGGAATATATTCAAAGCAATAAAGATTAAGGTGTGGTTGTTACTTAACAACAACTATTAGGCATAGGTTATTGTGTTGTTCACTTGGAGAATATTATGTTTAATGATGCTTTCGCACATATTAAATTGTATATATTTTAATTTTATTCTATTAGGTACAGCTATGATTATTTATTCTTTGTTTTAAAATTGTATATTGTTAAAGAGTTGTATGAAAGTGTCCACTTGACAAGGGGTGGGCTCTAGTAGTTATATAACCTGTTGTCAGTTTGAGAGGCTTAAGAGTGATGGGGGTGGAGTTTGTCCTGTCAATCAAATCCTAGCTTATTGATCTCATTTGGGGGCACTAAGGAGATAAATAGCTTATTGGGGGCAGGATGCAGGTTAACTCTCTAGGAGACATTCAAGCTGACAAGACACATGGAGTTACCCTAGTGCCCTGAACTGCAGGAGCCAAATAGAGAGCCCTGCCAGTGCTGAGATGCTTATACTACCACTGTATCCATAAGTTTCTCCTCCCACTACTCTGAGATCTCCCTGCATCTGGCATCATTTAATTTGTGTCTTGACTCTGAAGAGGACTTTAATGATTGGTATTGGACATATGGACTGACATGTGACTTATTAACTTGATCTGGACTGGACTGGAATGTTTTATTAATCTCCAATTGGCCTTGCATATAAAGATATATCTTATACACATATGAATGTGTCTCTGAATTTGTCTCTCATTGTGTCAGTCCAGATAAACTAGAGAAACAAACACATAGACACGCATATGGATATAAGGGAAAGGATTATATACAAGAGGAATGCAACATTGAGGAAGCACCCCAACCCTAGTCTATAAAGTCTCCTTCCGACTCACAAGGTCACAGGTCAGTAGGTGCAGAATCCTGGTGCTGGCAGGGTTTCCCCATAGCTCCTTGCTTCCAGGGTCCATCAACAGCATCCAGTGGTAGTAGAAACAACTCATTTTGCTGGCAGGGGTCTCTACGTGGCTTCTCCAGCTTCAGAGGTCTGTTCCATCAAGGTAAAAGCCATGTGGCTTCTCCTCCGGTTCCTCCAGCTCCTGGGACGCTGCCATCTCATCTTCTCCATAGTTTGTTGTCTCTAAGGCTAACTCCCAGCAACTGGGGAGATAGTTTCTCATCTCCACAAGGGAAATATCACAGGATTTCCCAGAAGTCTCAGGAGAAAGCCATGCCCACATGGCGGTCTCATTGGCTACTCAATGGCTATCTCCAGATTAACAGGCTAGACTCCATTCCTACATCTCAGCCATGAAATTAACATCAGCACATGATCGCCACACTTGTCAACCTAAGTAACACAAATGCTTAACTGAATTTTTAGATCTGAGCATTTTGAAAAATACTTATTTTTACTTTTCTTCTCTTATATTATAAAGAATGTAAAGAAATATTACCGATATAAAAATACAACAAGCTTTCTGTTATCCCAGGTTGTGAAACATGGGGGCAGAGGGAACCTATGTTTTACGTGGATTGATAAATCAATGAGATTTTCTTAAGCATTGGCTTTCTTCTGATCTAGCCCCACATCTCTGGGCAGAAATATATATATACACACACACATGCACACACTATAATTTCTGAGCAACATTAAAAGTTTTAATTTTATTATTTAAAATTTTGCAAACACACAAATATTTTCTAAGACAGAACAGCCGATAATGGTGCCAAAATAATAATGAGACTGCAGTAATTTTACTCTAATTTATTGATTAGAGTTATGATCACAATAAATTATCAAGGAAGAGTATTAAGGTAGTATAATCACTAGGTTTATTGTGCCAACCTAGCCATAGGAACATGCAGGATTAACCATGGTCATAATTTAATTGGAGGGCAAAAAGATAAGTGGCTCTGCAAGGCCCGCTCCACTCTCTCTTGCTGTGTGGTGATCAGAACAGCATGCTGCTGATTTAGCAATTCTCTGCTTCAACCTGGGAGCTGCACTACCTGTGGATGAAACCAACCCATGCACTGAGTTGCTAGAGCTTAAGGCTCCTTTCAGACCTGCTTTACCATGCTGCTGGTGCATACATGTCTCGAATTGGAGCCTGGTGGAGCCTATCACCTTGTATTGTTTGAGTTCTCTATCTTATCCAGGCCTGCTTCATTAAAATCCCAAATTACTAATGTTGCTGACCTGACCTCCTGTTTACTGTGGGCATACCCTGCCTGCCTTGTCTGAGGACAGACTCTGAGGTCTGCTTCCTTCACCTTCGTACTGGCAGTCCACATGAGTAGAAGGACTTCCAGTAGATTAACTGTTCCTTGATGTGAGTTGAACTGAGCCCTCTTTACTGTTGCTAAACTCCTTGCTGTATAAACTTAACCATATTTATATATAAAACCATAAATGTCATAGTTTTGTTTCTCTAGAGAAGCCTTTGTAACACATATAGGAATGGAATAAAGATGAGTAATAGAATATAGACCTATGGTCATTTTATATGAGCTTGACATACATATGCGATATATTATGCATAATTATAACAATTTGAAATAATTAAAGCTATTTAATTATTTCACAGAACATGTCTACAAAAATAGCAGACTAGACTTGGATACTCAAGTCTTTGTATTGTATCTCAGAAGGTAATTTTGACCAAGTTCAAGTGGAAGGAAGCATCCAACTATTTACAAATTTTCATAATTAAGTAAACTCCTAGGTTTTATGATTATTATGGTAGAAAATAAATGTAGCTTATTATTTGATAATGATGCATTCATATTTGAAATTTTTAACATATGTCACCAGTAATTTTGCTTTCCTCTCACAGATTTTTTTTGGTTTCTAATTATATGTCCTGATTATAGTTTTCTTCCTTACTATTAACATATATATATATATATATATATATATAAAGTTATAAGTGATTGGCATGCAGTCCATGGTGGGGATACATTTAATAGCAAAAAGGTATATTGTTTACTGAGAATTTGTTCAGAAGGTTACTTCTTCTTAGATACAGAATATATGAAGAGTAGCCTTGGAAGTTTTAATCCATTTTTATTATTTAATCAAGATAGAAGTGTTAGTTGTTTGCCAATTTATGTTTCAAGTCCATATTTGATTCTGTTATGTTTAACATTAACTCATTTGACCTAAAAAGCAATGCTATGAAATATGTTATTTCTATTATATCCATTATCTCACTACCCACTGTCATCAAGTCATCTTGTGATTCTTCAGGACTTCTCAGTTCGGGCTGTCACATGTGTTTTTCATTGCATGTCGTGTATTAGGTAGTCAACATTGAGTCAATGACAGTGAGTCTCAGTTCAGTTTAGACAGAAATACCTATAGTTGACAATACTTATTTTTGTACATTATGTTAGACTTCCTCCTAGATTTTATTTATCATATATATTGCAATAATCTTGGTACTATACTGTGTTCCATCAGCAACACCATGATAGTGAGGTTTTAGTATGTAATACAAATTATTAATATTCACTTCTTACCCATCCCGTAATACATGTGAGACTGATGACTGCTGCCTGCTTTATAGGATTTTATAACTCCAAGACTCAACATAATGCTTATTAGATAGCTAGGTTATTAGATGTAATCAAACCTCATAATTTGGTTTACAGGGTAAATCTTATAGAAGTGCATGGTGTGAACTGCCTGCACAAGCATCAACTATATTTATAAACTCTCAGTGTTGGAGCACCTATTCCATGTGCCTTTCCTTATCTCTAGATCTCAAACTACACTTGGAATTTACAACTCGTTCTGACTATTAATCAGTCCTAATTCACTCACACCAAAAATGAGATTGTGGTATTACTCCATAGTATTTTTCAGAGTATGCATACCCAGTTAAATATAATACCGGTCTCACTTATTAAACATTAATGTCCATAAATAATTTTATTTTTGTTTTTCTATTTGGTGTTTGTTTAGCACCACAGTCCCTGTTCCTGGTTGCTTGTTATAAAAGTAGCCAAAGTCCAAAGTTTTGTCTTCGAAACCATTTTATTAGGAGTTGATGCAGATCGATCATTCCATAGTTCAGTCACATCAAGCAGTATTGTACAATGATTATCTCAGTCAATTTGAAAACAATATTTTCCTTATTGAATTCCTTGACATCAGCTCCCTTTTACCACCCCTGTCTGCCAACCTGCCACCTCTCAACGTCCCCTGAATGGCATAATCCATATGAGATAAGCCCCATTATAAGCAAACCGAAAATTTAAAAAACATCTTGAAAAGGCCTATCATGCTTCAGACAGGGCAATAACCTGACAGAGTTTTAGCCACTCAAGTCAAGTTCCTGATTTTGATTTTCTGTAGTCATCTCTCCAATGCACTATAGTCGGTTACCACTTTCTTCCCATTCCTCTATTAAGGATAGAGGGAATCACCAGAAGTTTATTTCGCATGTCACTCCCACACATGTATCATGGGCTCCCACTATTATCTGCAACCTTCTGCAAACCCAATTCTCACAATTTACTCTGATTCTATTGCCATTTTTGACTTTGAATTATATGATTTACCATATTCATCAATTGATATTGCTTCTTCCATGTGGACTTAGTTCAATATTTCAATTTTTTAAAATAGTGATGATAGCACTTCTAGACTGATGATGTAATTTTCAAATATTAAATAAATTAATAAATACTAAGAAGATTGACTGACATCTGTCAGTGCTATTTATTATCCATTATATGCAATTATTAGGATATTTAACTCATTTTGTTCAATAATTAATATATAATAAAAACTCATTTAGATCCAGTGAAAAAGCAACCTAAATTAAGAAGTTTTATTACACATATTATTCTTTATTATATCCATTTGCTCTGCAAGGAGGAAGGACAATCACAGAAAAGTTCAGTTCATTAAATAAAAACAGGAAGAAAATGAGGAAAGTGGCATAAAGCCCGGAGGAAAGCGAATTGATGCTAGAAAAAACTGATGAGAAAGAAAGGGAATGTTTCTACTTAAAATTCAAATATTTCACCTGAAGAAAATGATCAAGGTGATGTAATAATAACCTAATTTTTGATGTAAGTTTGGGTATAGATCCCTAAGTGGCACAAACCATTTGCAATTGAGAACTATTTTAAGGACCTCAGAATATCTTTTGAAACCATTCACTGAAACCACAGGAAAATAAGTCTGGTGATCTGTTTTTATTAAGAATACAGTCAGTCATTAAAACAATTCTCATGGAGTCACTGTGAATTTTGAATTTATAAACCAAGATTTATAGAACTCTTCTATCTTCTTACTTACATATTTATCACTTTCGATATGCCTTAATCCTAATTGTTTGAAGTATAATTTACATTTGATAGAGATATCTCATAAAGAAAATAAAAAATATACAGTAAGAGTGAAGCACTGTGCACAGATGTTTGCATTTGGTTAGAGTCCTGAGTGAGTTCTCTACCACCTTATCCAATATCAGGAGAGTCACTGTGCATTTGGAATGTGTCCCAGGAATGCAGTGCATTACACATTTCAAGGCAACCATTAGCTTTGCAGGGAGAAAGGTGGGGCTTTCTATTCTTATACTTAGAAATGCAAAGAGGGCAGGCCTGCTCGCACCTACAGGGTCAGCATGTGCCTGAATGGACTGGTGACTGTGCCTTTGGCTTAGTGGGTTATTGGGCCTTTCGCTCCCCAATACACTCCTCATTACATCTCTCCATTTGTTCACATGCTTATTAGGGCCCTTGTCCTGAAATTCTACTCAGAATACCATTACTCTTTCAACATTATTATACTTCTGGATTTTTCACAGAGCTTTTCTGTGACCTTTTTTTTTTTCTTCAAATATGTTTATAATTGACTTGAATGTCTTTAAAGTATCCAATTCCACATCAGTTTCTACTTTTCTTCTTTTTTATCTAATTAGATTAATAATTATATCTGAGGATAGGAAATCTGAAGGGTTTCTAATTCTTCCCCATGAAAGCATTATCTATCATCTATCTATCTATCATCTATCTATCTATCTATCTATCTATCTATCTATCTATCTATCTATCTATCTATCTATCTATCTATCCTATCTATTTTATGTGTTCTGCTCACCACTCTCACCTACCCATTTCTTCCCTCTCTCTGTTCCCACCCCAGGACCTGACTTCTTAGTTACCAAAGTCTTGTCTACTGGTGCATAAGCCATATTTCTTTCTTTTTCTTATACCAATGGTGATATTTCTTTGTAAGATTCAGTTTGTTTAGCAAAATGTTCCCTAGTGTTTTCTGTCTTGTGGGGTTTTAAAGAGTTACCAATGATTTTTATTGATGCAGAAAGTTCCATATTACGAATGGTCCAGAGTTTATTTATCTATCCCTCTCTAGTCGGGGTTTTTGGTGGTTTTCATGTTTTCGCTCTCATGGAAATGCTATAATAAACGTCAAGTGTATATGCATCTCTCTGTGATATATTCTCTCTCACCTTTCATTAGCCCCACATTCCATGTTTTCACTTTCATGTGTTCTTATTGGTGAAGTATTTTGAAATTAAATTACCATGCTTTATTAAACTTTAACCCCTATAACAATATAGAGTCATCTATATTTGCTCAGTAATACTTTGTTCTTCATTATAACCTAAGTGGACAATAAAGAAGGATATTCAATTATCCGCCAAAGGGAAAAGTGATTCATGATTAAAAATATCTAGGATGTTAGTCCAAAGAAGTGACAAAGATTATGCTAGTCCCCTCAGAGGAACGGTATGATTCAGATTCTAGATTCTAGATTTGGCAGCAATGTTTCAGCAGATAGAATCATATTAAATATATGGATACTTTTGAAATTCAATGTATCATAAATTAAAATTTCCAACAAAATTTTATATTGAAACTATATATTTATTACATAGGTATTTTAATAAAGTGTTCTAAAAATTTTGTAAAAGTACTTCTCCAAATAATCATGTTTTAAAGCTATGTAAATAGAGGTTAAATAAGAAGTTTTAAAACTGACCTTCTAGATAGGCAAATTATAAAACACCAAATCAAATTTTAGAGAGTATATTTTTATAGAGGATCAGATGAATAAAGTACAGGAACTTTGCTTTCTAATCATCTTATTGAATGCAATGGTAGAACCTGGAAATACAAGGTAGAGTGCTAATATGCCAATTAAACTGCCTGAATCAAATATCAAATGTTTTAAATGCATCTTCAGTAGGTGCTGCATCCAAGATATAGATCAATTTTCCCTCAGATTTGTGTAAGGCCTTTCGTAGCACAGAGTGAGATTCCCTTTAGCATGCCAGACTTTAGAAGGACCCACTGTCATTAACAGCCATAGGTGACTGTGACTGGAGTCCTTATTGCCGTGAGGCTGGGCCCATACATAATTCCATCCTTTATCTATTGTGATACCCTCCTCTTCTCACACACCTCTCTACATCTTGGTGGGTTCCGTGACTCATCAAAGTGGCCACACGGAATGCCTAGAGAGAACCTACAAGTCAGAGGGTTTATTGGGGAATTTAATGAGTCATCACTAGCCAGAATAAGTAAATACTGAAAATAGAATTATTGATCCACAGCCAAAGCTCCCTGCAGCCAGCATGGGGTCTCTCTGGCCCGCAGTGTCCCCGCAGCATGAATCACTAACTTCCAATTTTTTTCAGTTCTTTCCAAATTTTCTTTTATAATTTCAAATATGTTGCAAGTACTTTTTAAATTCCATTATTTTACTAATATTATGCTAATTTGATATTGCCAAATGTGTTCCAAAAGTAACATGTATGCCATATGTAATAGGTAATAAGAAAGTATCTGCTACAATCAAGAGAAGACAATCCTGACATTATATTTTACATTGCAATATTGTGATATAATAATGTTTCCTTTTGACAACATCAGAATATAAATTATATTAATATAAATTAAATCTTGGTGTCACCCTCTAATAATGCAAGATGTAACACTAGGGTGATATCTTCTCTTTGGACAGGCGTTTTGGTTGAAATGTTGAGGTTTCTCACTTGCTTAGTAGTTCCTTGGAAGAAAAATTATTGGTAAACATATATAAAGATTGCAGTCAATAGAACAGCACCTACATGCTGATCAATAGAACACCATGTACATACTCTGCAAAACATGTGAAGTGGCCACGATTTGGAAGCAGGTAATAGCACTAAAATTAATGGATGAAGGATTATATTTTCCTTTCACGACTCAGATAATTGTGATTTAACATGTTGATGTTGCTTTTAGGTGTAATCAACTCAGTTCCAACAAAGCATATGAACCTGTGCCACACAGAATGAAACACCCCTGGTTCTGTTCCCCACCCACGGGTGGTAGGATGTCTGAGTCCGTTGTTGCAGTACCTAAATCAATCCATGCATTGGATGGCTTTCCTCTTTTGGCTGCCTAACCCTTAGCCAAGCACAGTGTCTTCATGGTCTGGTTCTCCCGACAGCATACCCAGCAACCAGAGTATGTCAGACACAGTACGACCATCCTTGTCTCTAACGTGCACTCTGGCCTGACTTCTTCCAAAATAGATATGTTGGTCCTTTTGGTAGCCCCAGAGCTTTCCTTATTCTTGGCCAGCACTAAGATCCAAATGCAATGATTCTCCTTTGGCCTTCCTTATGCAATGTCCAACTCTCACATGCATATGAGGCAACATGATGGATTGAGTCAGGCACACCTTTGTCCTGAAAGTAATACCTTTGCTTTTCATTGTTATAAAGAAGCCTTTGGCAGCAGGTTTACTTATTGCAAAATATATTTTGATCTCTAGGCTCCTTTTCCATGGGAGATGATGGTAAATCCAAGTAATGCAAAATTGTTTAGTACTTCAAACTTTTTCTCCATTTACCATGATGTTACCTACTATTCCAGCTTAATGGTTTAGTTCTTCTTCACACTGAGTCGAAATCCAAACTGAATGCTGTAATTCATTTTATTTATTTATATTATTCTTTTAATTTGTAAAACATATTCACTGTTCAATCTTGTCAAGAAGGATTGTGCAATTGCTCCCACAATCAGTTTCCAAATATTCATTTTCAATATGGACTTCTTCACATTGTCTTCCTCTAAAATGTACCTCCTACCTTTATTCTACCTGCTGTCTCAGAAGTCCAACAATCTTGGGTTTCATATTGAAAAATTGGCAAATATATAACACAACTTAAAGAACATGCCCTCTAATGAGATGACATCTCAGAGATGCACCCTAATTTGGACAAGCAAAAAGTAAACAGGAAAATGCAAACTAAAAATACAGAAAATTTTGGAAACTAGATCAGGAGACTACAATTCTTGATATTCAATGGCAAATGCTTCAAGTCCTCCTCACTTTCAGCAAGCAAGGTTAAATCTCAAAATCTCAAAATATCTTCCTCCAATCTTGATGTCATGGTCTTCATATACTCTAGCATCTCTGAGTATTTGCACAGGGGGTATGAGATTGAAGACATAGAAGATATAACTGACACCCGCCTTTTCTTATTTAGAAACATGCAACATGTACCTGTTCTGTTCACACTACTGCCTCTTGTCTCATGCACAAGGTCAGCCTGAGTACATTGAAGGATTCTGGAACTCTCATTTATCTCCAGGGTCTCTATGTTTGTTTGTTTGTTTTATGATCCATACAGTCAAATGCCTTTGCATAGTGAATGAAACACTTACATTTATTTCTGGAAAGCTCTTCTTTCATTCAAGATCTATGTGACATCAACAGTGATATCCCTTGTTCCATGTTCTCTTTTGAACTTCTGGCAGCTAAAAGTCAATGACCTGCTATAACCATTGATGGATTGTTTTAGCAGAATTTCACTTGCTTGTGACATTAATGATATTGTTCCAGAATTTGAGCATTTTGGGGACCAGCTTTCTTTGGAATTTGTATAATTATGGATCTTTTCCATTCAGTCAGTCAGGTATCTGTATTCCAATTTTCCAGGTTTCAATGAGTAAGTTCTCCAGGTGTTTCACCATCTTATTGAAACATTTCCACTGTTGGACCCCTGGTGTTTTGGTTAATAATATTAGTATAGCTTGATCTTCTTTCTTCAGAATCACTGGTTTCTCCTCAGATACTACCTTCTGAAACAACTGAATGTCTATTCATTATTTTTCGTATAGTGACTCTGTGTATTATTTCCATATTCCTTTGGTGCTGCCTGCATCAATTAGGTATGTTTTCAATAGAATCTTTTAATATTACAACTCATGACTTGAAAGTTCTCTTGAATTATTTTAGCTTAAGATATTCAGAGTATGCCTTTTTGGTTATCTGCTTGTAAGTCTCTATAGCTTTCATTATGATATTTAACTTTGTATTCTCCAGCAGCCCTTTGAAATTTTCTATTTAGCTCCTTGCTTTCCATCTTTCTTCCATTTACTCTAGGTACTCTATGATCAAGAGAAATTTTCATTCTCTTCTGAAATCCACTCTGATCTTTTCTTTTCTTTTAATGATCATTGGCCTTCTTCAGGAATGTGGTCTTGTCCTCCTACAGCGCAGGCTTTCTCTTATTGGCATTCAATGCATCAAATCTGATCTTAAGATGTTCTCAGAATTCCATTGAGATAGACTCAGAATTATATTTGGGCTCTTCTGAGCTTGTAGTACTTTTTTCAACTTTAAATTTGACCTAGATTTGAGCAACAAATGACCTGTGCAGCAAACCCTAATCTGGATTTAGCTGCTGATATCGAGCATCTCCACTGTCGCTACATTTCAACGTGAATTTGTAGTGCAATGCTTCCTCTGATTGAATTTAGCTGCACACCTTCATGGAACCCAATCAATACAACTATTATTTAAATGTATGCTTTAACCATTAAAGCTGGTGACAAAGAGATTCAAGAAATCTACCAATATCTAGATTTAATGCCTTGAACACTAATGATCTAAAATCGAGCTGTGAAGGACATCAAGACTGTGATTCATGAAGAAACAAAATGATCATTAAAAAGAAAGGAGGTGCCATAGTTTCATGAGATTGCTAGGACAATTAAACATTTGTCTTGAGAACAAAATTCTCTTAGCTGTTCAAGAAATAATTTTTGCAGCTGCAGTAATTATGGTAAACAACCCTAAGAAATGACATGCTTTTAATAACACATGTATTAAAGGGGCTTTTCTTTTTTTGTGTGTGTAGCCACATCCAGCCTAGATGTGTAAATTTTCCTTCTCTAACATACAAAGCAGCCTGTCAATATCCTTTAAACCCAGCAGCACAATGTGAGACTGTGCAGAGGAGAGACATTCAGCAGGAAGTTCTGCAGAAGCAGTTACTTAAAGTGATGATGATGATGATGATAATAATAATAATAATAATAATAATAATAATAATAATAATAAACAAGATGATAGACTATAAATCTTCAGCATTCCAAAAAGAAAAGAGAAGAAAGAAGGAAGAAAGAGGGTTCTGCCCTCAAGCAGGATAAAAAAAGGAAAGAGGGATCAGGGGAGGAGGAAGGAAGAAAGGTTGTTACACAAAGTGGTCAATACTGAGCACATGATTTATCATGGTCAAGGAACAACTTCGGTAGTATTCCTTCAAAAGGAAAACAGTAGGAAAGAACAGGTTAATTTTTCTGATAGGTATTGCGTATACCTTGTAACTATGTCCTAGAAGTATATTATTTGGTTAGAAATGTCCAGGAAAGTGTGATTAAATATTATCAACTTCAATGTGGCTGTGTATGAGACTGTCCAAGTGGAGTATATTGCCTAAAAATAGAACAGTGTCACACTGAGGTCCTTAGAGGGCAGAGGGCACCGCAAGCAGAGAAATCTGCAAGAGAGGCTACCATTTCACAGAAAGGGAATTCTGGAAAAAAAATCAGGAAAGGAGAAATATCAGGGCAGCCAAGGGAAATCATCACAAAAAGAAGAAATGAAACTAAAAATCGCCTAATTCTTATAAAGATGCACTGAGGTACCTAAGATTAGCAGTCCTCATATAATGTATTGGCTACCTTTTTCTTATTTCTGATTTTCACCCCTGTGAATTATTCTTTTTTATTTATTTTCTCTTGTGTCTAATAAGAGAACTATTAAATTTTAGCTAGAGAAAATTTCTTTTGTCTTGAGAAGTGCTCCTAAATATAATTTTAGCAATTCTTGGATATTAGTGTAGTATGACATTATTATCCATGATGTAATAATATATTTCTAGTACATTATTGTTAATTTTAAAATCTTGTGGTAGATAACTTGCATGTCTAGGTGAAATTTAATAGGAATTACATTGCTTATGTGAATCTTTAAAAATAATCAAAAGAGTAATCTTATTTTGGTCAAATCCACATCATGTGTGGGAAAAATTTAAATGTTTTTTGATAAAATTAAGGAAAGCAATTACAAAATTAGAGAATGGAAAACTAAGTTTCATGATAAGTTTTTAATATGAATAAACAAAAAGTAAAATGCCAAAAAATTAAAATGTCTATGAATTTCAGTCATTTAAAATTAGCAATTAGGTAAAAACAGCCTGTATAAAAAGTTTGACATTAAACATTTTAGCAATCATTCAAACCTCAAACACTTAAGAAAAATAGAGTCAATTATTCATGAATAAATTATGACCTCTAGCAGCCCTGTAGGATAGAATAGAACTATTTCATGTTTTTTCTATATTACCCATAAAATTTTATGTATTACCCATAAAATTTTAAAATGTTAAGAAATCATAGTTCTGATTGCCAAATTAACAAATAGCAAATTGACTATGCTTACATGTTTTAATATGTGTGCAATGGAGGAATTTATGTAATTAAAAAAACACAAGTGTAGGTATGCTAGTTATATTGCATAAGAGATTAGCCACAAGTAATCTTAGTTGTACACTATTGTAATTTATATGCAATATCTTGATTTATGCTAATATGCTTGGAGTAAGTAATTAATCAATCCCATATTGTTCCACATTCTCACATTCTTCCTGAAACTGACTTAATTTGTGCTAAGAATATAATTACTGATAAACAAGGTATGCTTAAAATGCAAATTATGCTTACAAGCAATACTAGTGAATTCATTAGAAAATAAAAACCGGGCTGAGCCCCGGTGGCGTAGTGGTTGTGCGCGGGACTGCGGCCCACTGGGATGGAGGTTCAATTCCGGCTCCCAGGAGCAAAGGCTGGGCCTCCTACTCCCACCACCAGGGCAGTGATGCCTTAAAAAAATTTTTTTTAAAAAATTAGAAAATGAAAACCATGAAAGTCTCTTAAAGTCTTTATTTATTACAAATCTTGATGCTATTTATATATTTAAATGGTGAGTCATGAATCTAAATTGCAGGAGTAGGACATTCATTGGTTGGCTTTAACCAGAATTTAACAAACATTGCTATTGTGGCCTTGTGTCTATAAGCCCCATCATTGGAAGACAACAAGAGTTTTTAAAGAACATGCAAGTTTTTCATGAAGAAAAGAACCTACTAAATAAAATGTTAAAAAGTTTTTCTAGATGTCAGTGTAATTATAAGCCTCACATAATACTGATCGGAATATAAAATTAATATGTGAAAATAGTGATTCAGAAATATGGAAAGATTGCTTTTGAGTATTTATTACTTTTAAGGCAGATGAGAGTTTATTTTAATTTACTGAGCATTTGATAAGGACGATGTATTTATTTGGTCTTTTTTTTTTCCACAAATCAAGTATGAAATCTTTCTTTTCCCCAAATCTGTGTAACAGAGCTCCGATGGTCGTATTGAAGTCAAAGGGCAGCATGGAAGCTCGTCATTGCACATTAAAGATGTGAAGTTGTCAGATTCAGGAAGATATGACTGTGAAGCTGCAAGTAGAATTGGAGGACACCAAAAAAGCATGTACCTTGACATTGAATGTAAGTTTTTTTCGTTTTATATATTCACCAAAGTGATTTTTTGCTGGTGTCAACAATATGAATGTATGTAGGATGATCAAAATATATATAAAATTCATGTTTCAATATGTAATGCATAACCTTTAAAACTTTCAGAGTCATTAGAGATATCTAGTGGATATTAAGGGACATTTCATTTCCAGTGCTACAAGCTTAACAGTCTTGCTATTGATTATTATAAAAAAAATTTTATTTTTTATTTAGCAATGTTTAACCTAAAATACTTCTCATGTGGACTATGTTAGTTATCAATAGTCAAAACTCTTTAGGATTTTCCCTCCTCTTATTCTAATATGTATTACTATACTTAACAAAAGTAATGTGTCTTATTACTAATTGTCTAGTTAATTACTTTAACTTTCTAAGATAAGAAACCTGAAGTAATATTTTAAATATATTGAACTATATCAGCATTTACATTTTTTTCCTAGAGTTTACTGTCTGGAAGCAGGATCGATAAGGAGAGTTGTTAAAATTAATAAAATGATTCAAATAACTATGAAATTTAGGAAGTTGGAGGACTAATGTAAGTTAAGTTCTTATTTAGGAAATTGCTTAATGAAAGAATAGTTTATTATATATGATATAAAACTGTAAAATAGTCACCAAAATTTTAATAAATATTCCTGAACCAAACATGCCTTAGACTGTTTTAGATAGCTAAGACCTAAGAGACTTACTGTGACCATAGATCTATTCTTATTGGCAAAATGATTCTAGTAGAGAATTCTCAGGACACCATATCCAGGGCAGTTCTGGCTTGTCCTGGACAGTTGGTGTGAGTCATAATTTACTCAATAGCAGAGATTTGGGTTCTTGTGTTTGGTAAATTAATATAATATTTGGTGGTGACTATGAAATGAATACATTGTTTTTATGAGACTATAGTTAGAATATATTTCTTAAGAAAGTGTATAAATGCCCCTTTCAAAAAGAAGGGTAAAGCAACAGTGTGGCAATGTGAAACTGCTGGAATATGGTTCATCAACCCATGCGTCTGTCCCTCTCAGAGATTTGGGTGGGATCATGTAAATGGGGTGTGTGAAATATTAATAAAAGGAATTGGTAAAAATATTAACAAACAAACCAATAAAAGGAATTGGTCAGTTTACCATTCCTCTGGGTAGATTAGACCAATCTGAAAAGCAGCAGCGTGGGTTCCCACGCCATCAAGAGAAGAACTCATGGAGCAAGCATGAACCCTCCACCGGAAATCGCAGAGGCAGCAGAGCAGCCAAACCCAGACAGAGCAGACCCCTGGTCTAACCGGCTTTGCAACTGGGATGATGATAGTGGATGGGAGGAAGCATTTGAGAAGGAGAGGAGAGTTACATGGCTCATTGTTGCCACACTGTACCCTGACTGGCTCCTCTCCTCCCTGCGACCCCTCTGCCAGGGGGGGTTGGGAGGTACCCAATTTAGTAATTATTTTGTGATTTTAAACATACACAAATTTAGAAAAACATGTAATTGGCCAATCATGTTCTCTCATCCAGTGTTGTAACCATATTTGTAACAATGTCAATCACTAAATTTCTACTGAAGCTCCTTGTATTTTCTTATATAAATGCCTTACACTGTCTCCTTGGATGAATATTTAGAACCTTCTTGACTTTGTGCTTTCCAATTTACACACTGCTTTAGCTCTCAATAATATTGATGATTTCCCGTTTCAAAAAAAATGTATAAATGACAGAGCAGAGAAGCCAAGCTGGTTCTGTGAATAAGGCAATGGGTGAGTCCATGCCCCGCCAAGCTCCCAGGGCTGGTCTACTCCATCGTAGCTTTGCCCTGACTCGGGATCGGTTCGACAGCATTGTAGATGCTTTTTGTTTGTTTTTATGCTTATGATCAGCAATAACGCACTGTTTGCATTTCACCCAAGGTTAAGCATACTGCTTGTTTCATTAACTACTAGGATTCAGATTTTTTAAAGTTGCATAATATTGTTATTTGCAAAATTAGTAAAGTGCAATATCTGCTTTAAATGATTATTGAGTTACCACACATAAATGAAATGTTTTAATTCAAATTTAAAAAAATAAAAGAACACAGTGCCAAAAGTTATGCAATATGCACATATATTTTTACTTAAAATTTTAGCTCTATTTCAGCTAGGTAGAAATAAAAAAATAAAGGTTTGGATATTCTAATATTAATGGATTTTGCAGTTTTCTAATAATTCGAATACTTCAGCATACTGAAAAGTAAAGCATATAAAATAAACTTTGACACACTCCTTATTTTATTAACATACTCACTGCTTCTTCCATTTTATAGTCTTATATTCTGGTGTTTAGACTAACAATCAAAAGAAAATTATATAGTATCACTTAACTAAGTAGGCTAAAAGATATTGTGCTTCAAAGAATGTTCAAGGTTTCTATGTACAACCCCTGACATTGGTGTTGTTCCCAAATTTATTATGGACTGACTACAAAAACAATCTGGAAAATAAGAAAATTGAATTTTCAAGTATTAAACTGCTTAAAAATAACCTTTTAACTGACTTTTAATATTTTCACAAATATTATAGAACTTGAACTTGATTGCTCTTAGAATATAATCATATTTGTTCAATTTTAATAAAATGTTTTAATGTGTTCTACTATGAAGGAATAAATTTAAATGTCCTCTTTTAAAGCTTTCTTGTATTGTGAATTTATTAAAATAAATTACATCTACAATTATGTTATTTACCTAATTTCTGTAACTCCTATTTAATTTACATTTTCAATAGAGCAATACTCATGAAATTATACTTTATTTTAATTTAGCTGAACTTTTAGTCACTGCAATTATTTAAGTATGCATCCGTTTTGTGTAAATCATCATGATGTAAGGTTATTGAAAAGAAAAAATTGATTATATGGATATGACAGTTTTTCAACATTGAGAATGTCAATATTTTTCAGTTTTTCCATATTTTGCAAAATTTTTAACATTGCAAGAACATATTTGTCTTCTATCTTTAGAGTCTGTTAAGGCATATATTTTATCAAATATTTTAGTTTTTAGAGTATATATTTTTAATTTTAGATGGAACTATTTTTATTTTATTTCATTTTAATTTTCTTGAGTTAAATGTGTCATTTCAGATTTCATTTTTATATTTCATAATATTTGTGTTTAATTAAATAACCATTACCTTGCCTTAGGCTATGAAGGGTTTTGTTTTCTTTTCTTCTATTTTGTTTGTTTCTTCTTTCTTTTATCATTTTGTGGCTTTATTGATATAAATACACAATTCATACATCAATACTCATTGAAAAATAATCCCTTTTTTTAAGTTAGATATATATGGTGTTATTTTAAGTATTAGTTTTTGTCATTGTTAATCATGTTTCCCATCATCGCTCTACATTTTATTTTGCTAGTTTCCACTTTACAGCTATCCTTTCTTTCCATTTTTATATTTATTTTTTTCCATTTGTCCATAAGCTTGGTGTACTATAGTGCCACAATTATTTCAACTAGCAGGGCTTACAGATTAAGAATAGATGAAAAAGAAGGAATAAGTAGCCCATAGCTAAAGAACAAGTCATGGAAAATCTTTTGAATTAGCAGCCGGATATTGTCTGAGATGTATCAAAACATCTTTCTGATTTGGAAATCAAGTAATTAAAAATGAAATGAGACACAGGAAGACTGGTACCCTGTGAAGAGTGAGATTAAATAGATGGTATTGAGCATTTTTCTCATACCATGAAATGGCTCACACTGTCAGGAATCGCAAACTCAATAAGAGTAATATAGTATTCATCTCTAAAAAGATCATGTTTAGCTGTATCTTGAAGAATAATGTTGTATGTAATAAGCTAGTATCTATATATTTGCTAGGAGAGTCATACAACTATTATTCAAATCTACAGAAAAACCACAGAAGAAGATGATGAAGTTGAAGAATTCGAAACCCGAAGGAGGGAATATTATCAAATGTAAATTGTGAATAATCAGACTCCTTAAGGCTGTGGGTTACAGTTGGGGGACTAAAATTCACAGCATCTACACAGATTAAACCTCCAGATTAAACTTTTTTTGAGTCTAAAATTGATGAATTGTGCAACTAAGATGCACTGTTAATTACTTATGAATGAAATGGAAAAGTAGAAATGAAAAGAAACTCAGTTATTTGAGGATATGTCTTCAGTAATAAATATATAAGAGGAGATAACATGATGAAATTTTGCAAGATCAACAATTTGCAAATACCATTTTTCTAAAACATTAATGGCAACTATAGGTATGAATCTCAGCAGGTGCAACATGCTATTGCTGTTTTTCAGGGGCATCGAGTCAGTTCTGACTCATAATGACCCTCTGTATAAGCAGAAGAAAATGCTCTCAGACTCTGCATTTTTCCCACAGTTATTCTTATATTTGAGTCCTGTGTTGTAGCCACTCTGTCAACCTATCATGTTGAAGGCCTAGTTTTGTTTTGTTTCATTTTTTGTGATACAGACATCATATTAATGAGAAGAAGGGTTGGAGGAAATTGATACAATCACAAGGCTAGACGCCACTGTGGAGCAGCTTGTTTATTACCCGTGTGCTGATTTAATTAATGTTCTTATCTTACTTCCTTACCTGAGTGCTCACTTGTAAAGACTTGCAAAGGATATGCAGAACCCACCGATATAGTGTATGATTAAAGGGTCCATGCAGGAAGTTAACAAATTGTAATGTCCATGAGAAATGAACTGGATTGAATAGTATAACGGGTCATGTCATACAAGCCTGTCAAGTCTGCTAAGAAATACCCAAAGCGATAACAACTTTATTATAAACCTCAACCTAAAGGAATTCAACTAAAGTTTCATGGCTCAGCACACTCAGCTCCCTTCCTTCAGTGGCTAAAGACATCCCAGTGCAGTAAGTCTCACCCCCAAGGCACTCAGCTTCACTTCCATGGCTCAACAAGCCCAACTGACACAGAGCTGAGAGCCCTCACTCGTCTGTGCCACAAAATTTAGGTGACAACTGCCTTCCGAACCTACTGGAAGAGATCCATATCTGTGCCCATTGCAAAGATACATGACCCATCAGAATGTGGAAATTATGCTGAAGAGCAGCCATGTAACCTGCATGCGTAATTTGGCTAGAGATATTTAAAAAGTCATCACAGCAGCACACCACACTTACAGAGAGCAGCTAAAAGCTCAAGTCAGAATAAGTAGAGGATATGTAACAAAGGATATGACTGCTGATGTCATATGGATCTTGGCTAGTCACAGAGCATATCAGAAAGATATTTACTTGTTTGTTTTTAATTTGCTATGAAAATGCATTCAACTCCATAATTTATAACACACTCTGGATAACATCACAAAGAATGAGAATTGCAGATCACCTAATTGTGCTCATAAAATATGCATAAGTAGATCAAGAGTAAGACATTTAAGCACAACAAAGAAATATTAAAAGATGCATGTGTAAACTTCAGGTAAGAAGTCAAAAAGGTTGCACAAGGTTGCATCTTTCTACCACGCTTATTTCATTTGTATGCTGAGGAAGTTATTTGAAAAGCTTGACTGTACAAGGAATGTTATATCAGGACTGAGGCATGGAGGTGTCACAAATTTCAATGTGGATTGCAACTCACTAAAAAATCCTCATCTTGTACCAATAAACAGCATAATAAAAAAGAGAAAAAAAAACCTTCAAGTTTCCAAAGATTTCTTTTTATCTGACACAGTGAATCCTCTTAGTAGCAACAATCAAGAAATCAAACAATATCTTTCACTGAGCAAATCTGCTGCATGAGACCTCTTTAAAATGTGAAAGAGGAAATATTTCACTTTGAGAACTAAGTTTCACCTGACCCAAGCCCTGATATTTTCACTTGCTTTGTGCCAATGTGAATTATGGAGAACAAATAAGGGAGACTGGAGACTACTCCATACATTTGAATTATGGTTCTGGTGAAAAACTTTTAAAGACAGACTGCTGAAAGAATTAAAAATCTGTCTTGAGGAAGTTCAGCCATAATGCTCCTTCAAGGAGAGGATGGAAATGCTCCCTATCAAAATAGACCATTCCCTTGACAAGAGCAATGAACTTGATAAAGTACATGGTCTTTAAAAAGAGGAAGATCCTCAGTAACATGGTTTTACTTTTGATCTGAAACATAATAATTCAGAGGATTTTGCAAGACAGGGCAGTGTATCTTTCTGTTGTACATGCGTTATGTCTGAGCCAAAGATGTTTTCAATGGAGTCTATGATCAACATTTACATGAATCTTCTGCTTCTAGAATCTGAGGTGTAATTAATTTTTGGCACTTTCCTTTTAATATAAAAGTATAGAAAGTCTACTGTCCAGTTGAACCTTTGGTTTCACATGTCAAATATTGTTGGGGATGTTCACTGTTGTCAAGAGGATCTCTGACTCATGGTGACCCTATCCATATAGAACAGAAAGCCCCACTACCTTGTGCAGCACCATTCGCACTATTCTGGTTGTCTTTGAGCCCATTGTTGCAGTCACTGTGTCAATCCGTTTTGTCAAGATTTTCTATTTGGCTGCCCCTCTACTTTATTAAACATGCTGTCTTTCTCCAGTGACTGGTGTCTCTGGATAACATCTTCAAAGTATATGAGACCAAATCTGATCTTCCTCCCTTCATTGAGAATTTTGACGATACTTCTCCCAAGACAAATTGTGTTTGTTTTTTTGACACTTACTAATACTTTCAATTCATTACAAACATTGATTCTTCTTCAATCTTCCTTATTCGGTATTCAATTTTTACATGCATACGAGGTCATTGAAAATACCATGGCTTGGCCCACCTTATTTCTCTAAGTAATATCCTCACCTTTAAAAATTTTAGAGGCACACCATGTTTTCCTAAGTAATATCCACTGCTTAAAATTGTTTAGAGTGCTCTTGTCCAGCAGATTTATCCTCTGCAATGTGTCCTTTGATTTTTTACAGCTATTTCTATGAGCATTGACTGTGAACCCAAGCAGAATGAAATACTTGACATCAATATTTTATTTATCTTCATGTTACTTTGTCACATGGTGAAGATTTTATTATTACTATGTAATGTAATTAACATTTTATTATTACTTTGAGTTGTGATCCACACTATAGGCTGCACACAGAGCTTCACCAGCAAATGCTTCAAGTCTTCCTCACATTCAGCAACCAAAGGCTGATAGTTCAAATGCACCCCGATACTTGAAAGCACTCAGCAGATGCATTTGACAAAAATCCCAGAAAGATTATAACCTAGGAAATTCTGTGGGTTAGAACTTAGATGTTTTCCATGATTTCTTTGGCGTATTTCTTTTGTTGTGTCTTTTTAGAAAATTTCTGACTAGTTTGAGGTCTTCACTCAATTAAGCTAACATATAATACTATATTTAATTTGTCTCTTCTTCTATGTATTCCTTACAATTTATTGTAATCTCTAGCAGTATAATTTCTTCTTTAATTAATCCAACATTTTGTTTTTAATATTTGCTTGTTTGTTTCATGTTATCCTCCCGGTAGTGTGGGCATTGCCAATTACACAGCCACTCCTCTGGAGAAAGGAGGCACATCCTGTTCCTGTGGAGTTACCATCTCAGAAGCTCACAGGGACAGTTCTACCCTGACCTAATGAGCCACTATGGCTTGACATCAATTCAATGGCAGTGAGTTTGGTTAAGGGCTTTAGCTCACTGTTTTAATCATTAAATTTATTTATAACTTCCCAAACAGTATCTAGTATATTAAAAATGGCCTAGAAATGTCATACTCATCTAGGACTGACATAAAAGTATTGCTAATTTTAAAGAGTAGAAATGCATTGTCTCAGAGTTCTGAAGGTAAGTAGTCCAAATTACTGCCAATTACTGTTGTTCTTCAAATGATTTTAAGAAGGACCTACCTCCTTATGACTGCTACAATACCATGCTGTTCTTGGTGTAGATGTATGTTCACATGGTGCCTTCCCCTGTTTGGTATGAATTGTGTATTTGTACTTAGCCCTTCCCTACATACAGTTTAGGACACCATACAGAGGGATTAGGGTTAGCACCTCTTCTTTGTGTATGGTTGACTTAATAATATATCTTTTTACAAATTGTCCTATTGGGGACTCATACAATTCTTATCACAATCTCTATGCAGAGCACACTTGTACATTTGCTGCCATCATACTTCTTAAAACCTTTTCTTTCTACTTAATATAATTTTTATGCAATAATTTGAATAATCATTTTGGATATGTAATTATGATCATAATTTACATGGTAGGAGATTTTTCAATTAAACCCCTTATAAAGAACAGTAAGCAAATTATAGTATTATAGTGTGTTTTAAAATTTATAATGTACAAGTTGTAAAGTTTGATGAATTTTTTCAAATATAATTTATAGAACCTCTCATTTGAGGATTACAAGCAAGTTTGATTATCAATTTTTTTATTTTTTAATTGAAGTCTATGTTATTTAAAATTGGTAATTTGCTTAGCCACAATCTCATTTCCATAATAGAAATATCATTTTGTAAACTGGTTACTAGTTCATGTCAGTGCACATTAAAGCTCATGTTTTAAATAATTTAAAAATTTTAGAAATGCATAGACTGTCCTTCATCCTTGCTATCAAGAGTATTGTAACTGCAAAAGTTACACACTGTGTTAAAAAAAATAAAAGCCCTTACAAGTCAAATGTTGCCACATGAACCAAAGACCTACAGGATACTATCATCAAGAATAAGTGAAATAAAATCAAACTATTTAAAATTGATCACTAAATTTAAAGTGCATTGGAAATTCAACCTTTTTGTTGTTCAAAAACTCTTGTGTTTCAAAGTTGCTTAAGCATATTCTTTGGCATCCCGCTAGTTCATTTTCAATACTTCAAAGACATTATCTTTACTAAGAAGCACAAGTTGAACTAAAATTCCACTTTATAAATCAAGGACCATAACATGACTGTGATCTGTGGTTTAATACTATGAGCGCCAGTTATATAGCACGCTTGGTTGCAATTAGAACATCACTAAAATTTGAGACTAGATATTAATTAGACTTAATTATTGTATGTGATCTTTTTAATTTAACAGCTATATGATAACAAGGCATTTTAATTTATAGTGGGTTTTCTAATTAATAGATTTTCACTTTGAGTTCTTCTTTATCTGCATTTCTTTCATTGTTAGTGTTAGTCACAATATTGTAAATTAAATTCAAGTGGGATCAAAGAAATATCTTGGAAATATCAAGTACATTCTAAGGTACCTGACATAATTCAGATTCATATTATTCTCTCCTAATTGCATATTCTATAGAATAAATATTTTTACATATGGCAGAATTACTTATTTGTTGTATATTCTCATAATATATGATGCTTGTGGCATATATAGAATATGGAAACTAAGATATAAAGCCAATTAACAAATATATTATCAGTTTACATTTTTAAAAACTACTTATTCTCAGGCAGGCATATATTTTTCATATCAGTAATTTTTAAATATATGACTGTAACTCTAAAGTTTATGGTCATCATGGTTCATTTACATCTTTGAAACTTTCAAAAAGATAGCTCATTTGCAGAAATGAATTGGTTCTAATGCCAGCAACTATTTAGATTTTATATCCAGTATGGTAATTTCAAGGGCAGCATTTGAGAGAAATTCAAAGCATAGTTCTTCATCCAGAACGTAAGAAGAAAAGAATAATAAAAGATAATGTTGAAAAGATTTTTATTGCATGGTTGTATTTTTTCTAATTCTAACTTTAGATGAATTTCCAAGGAAAAAAATTGAAGTATGACATTCCTTATGCCTCATGATACCATCACTTGTTCAAGTCTTATGCTTTTTTAAAAATTCTGTTTTCTGCAGAAATGTGAGCTAAGTAAAATTTCACTTGAACATGTTTATGAGATCTTAATGTTGACATGTCATTGTAGTAATTTAGGAAATGTCCAGCAATTGGCAGGATAAATAAATAAGAAGCAAATGAGTGAACAGTCGTTTGGTAACCAGTGCATTTGTCATTGCTTCTGAGTCAACACAATTCATCGACATGGCTTCCGTGACAATTCATAGGCCCTCTGCAGCACAGGGTCAAGCTTCCCAGTGCATTTCCACGACTATAACTCTTTAAGGAAGTTGAAAGCTCCATCTTTATCACATAGGAGATGGTCGTTTTGAATGACTAACCTTGTGGGCAGCAGCTCAATGCAGAATCACTGCCCCACCATGGCTTCTGGTTGAATTCTAGTGACCATGAATTGAGTCATTTCAGCTTATTGGGGTTACATAAGCTAGTCCCATGGGTTTTCTAATTTGGAATCTTTGCAGGAATAGATTACTAGGCCTTTCTCCCAAAGAGCATTTGAGTCATTTCCAGCATCCAACTTTTCAGTTAGCTGAAAGTTCTTCAATATGTGCTATTCGAGATTATTTTGTTTACCTCTACATTAGCTGTCTTCTTGTGGGTCATGACTTACAGCAATGCTATAAGGCGGAGTTTAACTGCCTTATTTTGCAAAGCTGTAAGTCTTTATGGGAGCAACAACTACAACCTGCTTCTGTACAATGCCCAATTACACTGCTTACCCTTTGCTTTAACTACTATCACTACCAGGGCTTTTGAGTTCAACCCTGCAACTCCTCCACCCTCCACCCCAAAGCCCCAATGAACTCACAACCATCAAATCAATTCTGTCTCTCAATAGCGCTGCAGAACAAGGGAGAAGGGCCACTGTGGGAGTCCAAGCCCGTGACTTTTCACAGAAGTAGAGCTTCATTCTGAGCCTTCACTGTCATCCCTGAGGGAACATTTGACAGAACGTTACACAGATGGTTCTGCCGTCACGTTACTGCCTATCTTACTGCAGGCTCCAACAACTCCTGATGTGAACTTAGTACATCAACCATGGATCCACTCCCAGTCAGGGACACATTAATACAGAAAACCAGGGCCACCAAAAGATATATTCCGTTATTTTATTTTGGGCTCATACAATTTGTATAACCGTACATACATGCATCCACTGTGGAAAGCACATTTGTACATTTGTTGGCATGACCATTTTCAAAAGTGTCTTTCTATCAGAGCCCTTGGTAACAGATCCTCATTTTTCTCTCCCTCCCCATCCTCCATTCTCATCAACCCTTGATAATTTATAAATTAATATTTTTTCATGTCTTACAATGACCGATGTTTGCATTCACTCACTTTTCTGTTGTCCGGCCCCCTGGGAGGGGGTTATATGTAGATCATTGTGATCAGTTCCCACTCCCCACCCCCCACCTTCTCTTTACACTCCTGGTATCACTATTCTCATTATTGATCCTTAGGAGTTTATCAATCTTGGATTCTCCGTGTTTCCAGCTCTTATCTGCACCCATGTTCATGCTCGGGTCTAGCTGGATTTGTAAGGTAGATTCGAGATCATGATAATTGTGGGTAGGAAGCACTAAAGAGCTACGGCAAAGTTGTACGTTTCATTATGAATGCATTGTACCCTGACTGGCACATCGCTTCCTTGTGACGCTTCTGTGAGAGGATGTCCAATTGTCCACGTTGGGCTTTGGGTCTCTACTCTGTAACCCCCTTAAGCCACATTGAAATGGTATTTTGTTCTAGGTCTTTGATGCCTGACACCTGATCCCATGAACACCTCATGATCACACAGGCAGGAGTACTTCTGTGTGGACTTTGTTGCTTCTCAGCCAGATGCCAGCTTGTTTGTCTTCAAGCTGTTAAAACCACAGATGCTATATTTTTTGAAAGCCGGGCACCATCAACTTCCTTCACCGCAATTGCTATACACTCATTTTGTTTTCATCAATTGTGTTGGGAAGGTGATTATTATGCCAGATTATTAGAACAAAGTGTTCTTGCTTTGAGGGAGCATTAAAGTAGAGGACCAATGACCACTTACTACCTTGATCCTTAACATATAAATATTTTACATAGATCTATTTCCCTATCATTATATAAAATATGTTTATAAATGTACATGTCCATATTTAGACCTCTGTAAGTGTCCTTCGCCCCTCTTGAGGAGGACCGGTCATATACTTAATACTAAATACCAATGCAGTTAGTGAGAATAATTTGGTAATCCTAGGAATTTCATTATCATGTGAAATGAGGTAGAGACAGGGAAAATATATATCCTTGTCTATGTAATTTTATACTGTTTATTGATTTAGGAGTCTTCGATGTATAAGGGCTAAGTGCAGCCTACTAACACAAAGTTTGACAGATGTAACCCTGTGGAAACCTTGAAACATTAGTGAGATAAATGTGTGGCAATCTACTTTCATAAATATTTGCAAACTTGGAAATCTTATGGGGTAGTTTTCCTCTGACATCTAGAGTTACTAGGTGACAGTATCCCCTGGGATTTTGTGGATTTTATTGTTTGCTTTGGTTTGGTTTCATTCACTGACTTCATCTGCTATCTTAGCTTTGTCCAACTATGAAAAAATGGAAAGGGTGCAGCGTTGAATCTCCTCTGACTTCACATAGAGGCAGCAGGATTTAACTCAGCATATAAAATTCCTATGAGGACACTCTGACCTTCCTTTTCAAGTCTGACATCAATTATCTCTCTGAGGATCTTAGAGTACTTCACCCTACCATAAGCCTCATCCCTGAGGTGCTCAGTGGGCTGACAAACCAAACAATTTTCATTCAGTGTATTAAGACACCCATTCTGTGATTAAGTATGCGACTGAAGCATTCCATTTGAGTCTCTTCCTGACCTGAGTACCTCACTATGTTTATTTTATTCCAGTTTTTAATTCCACTGCAGCCCCTCCATTGCTACTCTGCTGACACTCCTTTGTTGTCACAGCTTCCTTCCTCCTGGACCAAAGGAGTTGAGTGTATAAGGATCGTGTGGTCCAAATGACAAACTTTGTTACTAGCTCGTCCTCATTGAAAGTCATTGTTTTCCTCATTACTGCTTTGATGGCTGCTATTAAGTCTAGAAAAATGTCAAAATGACCAGTCCTCTCATTAGATTTTTTTTTTTCCTTGATCAACTAGCTGAGCATCTGCTTCATGTAGTCCCAGGAAGGAGTTCCTGTCATCAAATACCTCTAAATTCAGGTGGCTAAGGATCCCTGGGGGGTAGAGTTCAGGCTGTTAATTACAAGATCAGCAGTTAGGAGCCCCCAGCAACTCTATGAGAACATCTTTCTCACAAGGACAGTTTTATTCGGTTCTGCAACGTAGCCATGAGTTGGCATAGATTGGATGACAGTGCATTGATTTGGGTTTGAGTTGGGGTGAATAAAATGAACTTGGTTATGCCTTTTAGCATTAACAGACAAGTAGAAATTCGATATAATATTATGGTTCACCCAGTCATTTAGTAGCAGGTACAAAGACTGGTTATATTAGCCCAATTACTAACTCACTATACCATGAACACACCAGATAGACAGCATCAACAGTAGAAAATAATTTTATCATGGTCTGGGATGGTAGAAGTCCAAAGTCTTAATACTAGCTGGGTGACATTTTCTGTAAGTTATATGCAATGACCTCCTCTGGCCACTTTCAGTTTCTACTACTCTATTGACTAAAGCTGAGTAAACAGGAGGAAATCAACTACAGGTGGCGCCCAGGATTTAGGAAATGATCAGCCTTTATAGAATTCTGCTGTGTGATATTCTAATAGCTTCTCCCATACAGTGCTAGTGTACTTTAATTTGACTACTGCAATTGAAGAACTGAGCACTTACCTTTCTCCTAGTTGACCTCAGTTTAAAACTTCAGGCTGAGCCCCGGTGATGTAGTGGTTGTGTGCAGGACTGTGGCCCATGGGGTTGGCGGTTCAAATCCAGCAGCTACTCTCCAGGAGCAAGGTTGCGCCTCCTACTCCCACCAGAGGGCAGTGATGCCCCCACCAAAAACAAAAAACTTGACGACACTTGATTGCCATCAATCTTAGTTATTTGGGGTTAACCTCAATATAGAAATCTATTAATTTTATGACGTAAATGCAGGTGATATTTTCAGAAATAAAATGCATATGGTTTGAGATATGGTTTAAGTATAAGGTACATTGTTCCCCTGTGTGATGGAAGGCATGGATTGACCAGTGTTGAAATTCCATAAATAATCATTTTCAGTACATTGAGTTTCTTTAAATGTTTCATGTGCATCAGAGTTTCAGATGTGGCACGGTGCCATCTTCACTGTCTCATGATTTGTTACAAGAACTAATTTTGCAGCATCTACATAAACAACAACAGCTTTTCTCTGATAACCCTCCTTGTTTCGTCCATATTGCATGGCATCCCTAGAGCCATTCACATCCTTGGTCCTTCAGTAGCATTCCAGTGATCAGTAGGCTCAGTCCCATGCCATGAGGTATTTTTGATATTGTTGTATTTTCTAGATTCCTCTATAGTGCAATGGCTAAGCTCTAGAATCATAACCAAAATGCTGAGGGTTCAAACAAAAATGTGCCACATAACTAATGTTTAGCTGTATGCTTCCAAAAGGTTGCAACCTTGAAAATGACAGGGTCTTTTCAATCTGCCAAATGTGTGATTGTCTTTTCTGAGATTTTTGCAGTAGACATCATGATTATTTTCTCACCTACATTTCTTACCTTACCTTACCTTCTCAACTACTGCCTCATTTATTTAGCTTTGACATTTCTTTTCCTTAATTCTCAGTACAAGCAATGGTTAAGTAAATATCCAGGTGTGTTTTTAGTAAATCAAGATAATTTTTATTTTAATATGTTCCTACTTGTGTTAAACATACTTATATATTGTTAATATCTAATTATTTTTAAATATTTAAATATTAATTAACAATTACTTTTGAACAATTATTAAATCTTCCTTTATAAAACCTTTCTACATATGAGTTTTCTTTTGAGATGATGTTTTATACTTTGTTCTTGTTTGTATATAGTCTTCATTTAATTTTACCAATTTTTTCAATTAACTTTACAAAATTATCGATTATATGTATTGTACAAAGTGCATTAACTAGTTGCCCTACTAATTTTCTCCAGTGATATTTACTAAATATTTACTATATTTTGTAAAAGGAATCATGTTAGTGAAGTAGGCAAGGATTGAACTGTTAATAGCTAGTGTATCCAACAAACTATGCAAAAACAATGAAGCACTAGCTTCAGAAAAGATGATAGCCTTGGAAATCATGTAGAGTAATTCTGCTTTGTCATATAAGTGTGCTGTGATTCAGAATAGGCATTAAAATAGACAATAGCAATATGTGTCTGGCTATGGAAGCTTGAGGGTGCAGGGGTTATGTGGTGGGTTCATCTTTCTCAGATGGAAACTACATTTAGCAGTGCAGTGCAAGGTTTGCAATTTAATCAGTATGAACTTGCTGACAGTACCGACAGAGCATGATGGAGTATATTTATGTGAGGGAGTACCCCCCAAATAAAATGGAATTTGTTTTTTTCAAGCATTGTGTTTATTCATTTTCTTCTTGTGCACAAAAATGTTATCATCTTCATAGTACTCTCATAATCCTGAAAACATTTGTCAATTTGCAATTCCATACTTGAAAATATTTTTCGAACTCATGTTTGGATCTCTGACAGCACTTCCCTCATTTTTCTGTTCATATCTTCAGCATCATCAAATTGCTCGCCTTTCATGTCCCTCTTCTTTCATGGAAACTAAAAGAAGTGCCATGGAGGGAGGTAAGATGAATCAGGTGTGTGGAACAAGAGAGGCATGGCGTATTTTTGCCAGAAATTGGCACACTTTGATGGTTACTTGAGAAGGTGCATCCTTATGATGGCAAAATCTGTCCCCATCTGCCACAAATCTGGCTTTTTTTAAAAAAATAAATCATTTTACATGGGCTCATACAACTCATCATGATCAGTACGTATATCAATTGTATGCAGACTGCATTTGCACATTTGTTTCCATCATTCTCGTAACATTCTCCTTCTACTTAGGTCCCTGGTATCAGCTCCCCACATCCCCCCCATTTCCCCTCCCCCATGAACCCTCAATAATTTGCAAATTGTCATTATTTTGTCATATTGTCCACTGTCCAATGTGTTCCTTCACACAATTTCCTGTTGTCTGTACCCCAAGGAGATTATATGTAGATCCCTAATATTGGTTCCCCCTGTTTACTCCACCTTCCCTCCATCCTCCCAGTTTTGTTGCACAGTTACTCAATCTTTTCAGAACATCTAAATAGAAAATTCTATTAACAGTATGACCTGATGGTACAGCCTCCAAATTCACTCTGAACATTTTCTTCAATAAGGGAAGTTGATGGACATCCAGAACGAGGTGTGTCATTAATCATAGTTTCATCTTTTTTGAAATTAGAAAACTACTTGTACATTTGAGTTCCTCCCACAGTGCTGTCCTCGCAATCTGTGTTCAACATCATCACAGTTTCTGGGGCATTTTTCCTGAGCTGGAAATAAAATTTCATAGCAGTTTGCTGTTTCTTAAGTCAGCCATCACAGAAAACCAGGTTAGAGCAGAACTGCTTTTAAGAAAAATGTCACTGTGACCAGAGAAAACCTTCCCAGGTAACACCACTGAGTGCACTGACTCAGACCGAATTATTTGATGCTTGCCTAAAATAAAAACTGTGTTCTGCAACAGCTCCTCTCGGTCCAGCACAATTCTAGTTTGGGGGGATACACCATGATTATATATGTATGTATGTATGTATGTATGTATGTGTATATATAATTAATGTCGATTTTTATTCTCTTTGGATATGCTATCATGAAAGTCATCCATTCATAGCTCCCCAATTTGAGAAGCAGGATAGTATATGCAGAGAGATACTTATCCTAATGTAATGTTCATTAAATTTGTCAACTATATAGCAAGCCTAGAATGCAAATTAATATACCATAAGCACCGAATAAGTATAATCTGCCATCCTCATGATTATGATTGATTGCAACTATCATATATTTATTTCTAATACTTCAATGCTGTTACTGCTATTGATGATGGTGTAGAAAAGTATGCTGAAAGCTTTTATTATTGCCTTATGTTGTCATTGTTGCGATAACATTCCATTTGGCATATAAAAAGGAATTTTCTAAAATGTACTAAAATTCATCTTACTACATTATGATGGGAGTGTTTGAGTGTTCCTTTTTATATAATATTGTCATTTGAGTAAAATGAAACTGGAAAATTATCAGATACATCAAATATTTGGAACTATTGTGCCATGAATATATTATTGGACCACATATTAAATCATTAAGAAAGTGAAAACAAAACAAATACATAATTTTATTTGGTAAAAATTATTTAAATTATTTAAACATTTTAAATTACATAAGACTAATATATTAGTTATTTAAAATAGAGGATGTGCTATTTTAAAAGCAGAGTCAGCAAACTTATTTTTATTAATAAATGATGCAAACACTCATATAGCTTCATGTCTAATAATTTCTTCTATTTTGGTTATTACTTTGAATATGTTTCCATGAAAGACATTAAGTTAAGTTTTGTTTCTTACATGCAAAATTATGCAAAATAAATATAGTCTTCTAAAATAGTTTATAGAGAATTCAACAATATTCAATGATGGCAGAGAACAATACTGCCACAAAATGGTTATGTTTAATTTTTTATTATTTTCTTTTTTAAATCATTTTACTGGGGGCTCATGCAACTCCTATCACAATCAATACATACGTCAATGCTATACAGACCACATTTGTACATTTTTTTTCCATCATCATTCTATAAACATCCTCCTTCTACCTAGGCCCCCAATACCAGCTCCCCATGTTTCCCCTCTCTCCCCAGTCCTCCTAATATTTTCCTATATCACCTGAAGTAAACAATTTGAATAAAATAGGGAATTATTATGGTAAACAGAGAAATAATTTCCCATCTGCATATTCAAACTTCTCATATGATCAGTCATAATTAAATCAGTAGTAACAGTCAAATTAGAGACAGCTCCAATGTGGACTGAGGTTAAGAGTCCAGTGAATAACCCACTATACCACCAGGGCTCCTTTCAATGTGGACTATGTATGCCCAAAGAATCACATATCAACATATATATATATATATATATATAACTTATGATTTCAAGTTCACAAAATAAACTGAGATTTACGAATAACTTCATAAATAACTTTTCAAATTTAGTGCAAAAATACATATGTCATCTTAAGCATACACAAATCTGGTATTCCACAAAAGCAGTAAAATTCACAGAGCACTTGTACTAAATTGACACAACTGATCCTGCATATGATTCAACACACTGTAAAACTAGATTTATGACATCATTCACTATTTATCCTTTAGATGTACCAATTGATACATTTTACTACATTGGTAGTTTCTCTCAACATAAATAAAATAAAATCCAATTCTTGGTCTGGGGCAGTGGGTAGTCAGGGTATTAAAAAAAAGAATAATATCTGTTAATTTAAATACTTGCTGATAAAAGGAACTCATTCCTTTAAAGATAAATAAGAATAGCTTATCAAGATAAGGTATTACAACATAATTGAAAGATCTACAACATAAGGGAAGTCAAATAAATACATACATTCAAATATGTTTGCATTTGAGTAAATGTTGGTATATTTTGCTCACCTTAATTCACATAAATATTGACTTTTCAATATTTATAATATAACCCTTTTAGCCATAATTTCTTGCATAACATTTTAATTCTAGACTCTATGTCAGTGGCTCTAATTCCATCTTGGTGGCCATTCTCTAATATACTAATGGACAGACATAGGGTTCCATAAGATTTGATTTTAGTGGAAGGTATAAACCAAGGCACACTTTTTTCTTTCCATGAGGGCATCTTTAAGAGTCCTTTACCGGAAGATGTCCTCAAAGCATAACCCTTTGTTTTCCTGGGGTGAGAGCATAAGTCAGGAGTCCAGGTTGTATTTGGACTGCGATCTACAAGGTCTGTAGTTTGAAATGACCAGTGACTGCAGGAGAAAAACAAAAAGTCGACAATCTCAGAAACTTCCAAGGGCAGTTTTATC
>PVJH01012347.1:0-64745 GCA_004026705.1 Nesogale talazaci
TGGTAGATATCTACAGGGTCTTTCATCCAAAGGAAAAGCATTTCACATTCTTCTCAGCCCCACATGGAAGTTTTTTGAAGATAAACCACGTACTGGGACATAAGGAGAATCTACATAAATTTAAGCATATTGATATCATACAGAACTCACTCTCAGACCACTCTGCCATAAGGTTGGAAATCAACAAAAGGAAGGTAAGGAGAACTAGAGAAAATAGTTGGAGAATGAATAATTCTCTCTTGCAAAAGGAATGTGTGCTGGCCCAGTTGAGAGAGGAAATTTAAAAATTTCTAGAAACCCATGAGAATGAAAGCACGACATACCAAAACTTATGGGACACAGCAAAGGCAGTCTTAAGAGGAAGTTTCATTGCAATACAGGTACACCTGAAAAAGGAAGAGCGTCTCGTAACTGATACGTTGACACAGAATTTACAACAACTAGAGCAGAGTCAGCAGGATAATCCCACTAATAGCAAATGAAAAGAAATAATAAAAATCAGGGCTGAGAATCAGGAGAGGGAAAATAAGAAAACAATGGAAAAAATTAACGCTGCTAAAAGTTGGTTCTTTGAAAGAATTAACAAAATTAATAAACCATTGGCAGACCTAACCAAAGAAAGGAGACAGAAAATTGCAATAGCAAGAATAAGGGATGAAAGAGGGGATATCACAACTGATCCTAATGAAATCAAAAGAATAGTCACTCAGTACTACAAAGATCTTTACTCCAATGAACGCAACAACTTGGAAGACATGGACAAATTCTTGGAAAAGCAATCTCTTCCTAGATTGTCTCCAATGGACGTCAAGAATCTTAACAGACAAATAACAATAGGAGAAATAGACAACGTTATCAAGGGACTGCCAACAAAGAAATCACCTGGACCAGATGGCTACACAGGAGAATTCTACCAAGCATTCAGGGAAGAATTGACACCAACCCTACACAAGCTCTTCCAAAGCATAGAAAAAGATGGCAAACTCCCAAACTCCTTCTATGAAGCCAGTATAACACTGATACCCAAACCAGGGAAGGATCCCACAAGAATTGAGAATTACAGACCAATACCCCTAATGAATATTGATGCAAAAATCCTTAATAAAACACTGGCCAATAGAATACAAACGTATGTAAAACAAATAATTCACCCTGACCAAGTTGAGTTCAGACCTGGAATGCAGGTGTGGTTCAACATACGAAAGACAATTAGTATCATTCACCATATTGACAGGAAAAAATATAAAAATAGTATGGTCATATCCATAGATGCCGAAAAAGCATTTGACAATATTCAACACCAATTCATGTTTAAGACACACAAGATGATGGGAATAGAAGGAAAATTCCTCAAGACAATACAAGCTATATATGAAAAACCAACAGCCAATGTGATAGTCAATGGAGAAAAGACAAACACAATCCCATTGAAAAAGGGGACCAGACAAGGATGTCCATTGTCCCCTCTATTGTTCAATATCGTACTGGGGGTTTTAGCTAACCGCATAAAGCAAATAAAAGACATAGAAGGTATACAACTGGGGAAGGAAGAGGTGAAATTATCATTATTTGCAGATGATATGATTATATATATGGAAAACCCCAAAAGTTCCACAAAGGGATTACTGGAAACAGTAGAGGAGTATGGCAGAGTGGCAGGATACAAGATCAACAATCAGAAGTCAATTGGTCTGCTGTACATATCAGATAAGACCACAGAAGAGGAGATAAAAAAAGAGGTACCCTTCACAATAGCCAAGCATAAATGGAAATATCTAGGGATATACCTGACAAAAAGAACAAAAGATCTATATGAGGAAAATTATAGAACACTATTACAAGAAATCAAGAATGACTTCAAGAAATGGAAAAATACCCTATGCTCATGGATCGGAAGACTCAAAGGAGTCAAGATGACAGTCCTACCCAAGGCACTATATAAGTTTCATGCAATACCGATACAAGGACCATCCTCCTTCTTCGAAGAAATGGAAAAAATGATTTCTAACTTCATATGGAGAGGGAAAAAGCCCAGAATTAGTAGAGAACTCCTCAAGAGGAAGGACATCGTGGGAGGGCTTGCCCTACCTGACTTTCGCACATACTATCTAGCCACAGTGGTCAAAACAGCATGGTATTGGCATAATGACAGATACTCAGACCAATGGAAAAGAACTGAAAATCCAGAAATAAACACAAGCATACAGACAACTGATCTTTGATAAGGGCCCCAAAAGTATCAAATGGGAAACAGATGCCCTTTTCAACAAGTGGTGCTGGAAAAAATGGATATCTACCTGTAGAAAAATGAAGGAAGACCCTTACCTCACTCCTTGCACTAGAATAAATTCAAGGTGGATTACAGACCTGGAAGTAAAACCCCAAATTATTAGGGCCATCAATGAGGGAATTGGGAACAATCTGAGAACACCGGTACAGGGACTACATAAGCTAACAGAAATAGGGAAAGACACAAACACAGAGGAGGCTCCAATAGACAAATGGGATATATTAAAGATTAAACACCTGTGCACATGGAAAGAATTCACCAAGAGAGTAATAAGAGAGCATCCTGACTGGGAAAACATCTTTGGCAATGACAAATCAGATAAAGGTCTTATTACTAAAATCTACAATACCCTGATAGCTTCCAAAAAGAGCAAAACTAACTGTCCACTGAGGAGATGGGCAAAGGAATTAAACAGAAGTTTCACAGAAGCAGAAATCAGAGAGGCCAATATATATATGAGAAAATAGTCCCGATCATTAGCCATAAGAGAAATGCAAATCAAAACAATGAGATACCACCTAACACCCTCAAGGATAGCCCAATTCAAAAAGTCAGAAAGTAACAAATGCTGGAGAGGCTGTGGGGAGATAGGGTCACTTATCCACTGCTGGTGTACCTGCAGGTATGTACAGCCACTACGGAGATCAATTTGGAGATACCTAAAACTGATGGAAATTGAACTACCATATGACCCAGCAATTCCCCTGCTGGGCATATACCCAGAAGAGACAAGCAACAATCCACGACCAGAGATCTGTGCTCCAATGTCCATCGCAGCACAGTTCACAATTGCAAGGAGTTGGAAGCAGTCCATATTCCCATCAATTGATGAATGGATTAAAAAGCTGTGGTACATACATACAATGGAGTACTATGCATCGCTGAAAAGCAGTGATGAACGCATGAAGCACGTCACCGCATGGTAAGAACTGGAGGAAATTATGCTAAGTGAAGTTAGCCAAGCGCAAAAGGACATCGACAATATGAATCCGCTGAGGTAAACATATTAATAATTTTAAAATTGGAAAGGGGCATTGGGAGAAACTACTCTATAGAGAAAAACCTGGGAGAAGGCCCAGGTAATATGGCAGGGGCCAGATCAAATCTAAGGGTACATATGGTAGCCATCAAGGGGGGAGGGGAGGCAGATGGCGATATATGGAAAGGGAAGGGGGCACTAAACCATCAAAGGGGAGGGTATTGTTTAGTATTGTTTATATCTCCACAGGGAAAGAGGGACCAAACTTAAACCCGGAGACCCAACATGTGAATGCAGCATGACAGCATGGAGTGGAGAACCAGTGGAGGGACCTGAGAACACAACCCCAACCCCAACTATAGGGGCAGTCACCTCTCTACCAGAAGAAGTTGCCTTGGAGGCCAGCACTGAAGCTGAAGCTTGGGGAGTGAGATAAGCCTGACCAGCGCACATGAGAACAAATGAAAGGGGAGGAAGAGAGAATGACGTGCATCCTGGCCCACCGAGCCTTCAGGGCAATAATCCCACTCAGAACAGCTACTGCACAAAGAGGACTGCATAGCCAGCCCCATTAAGAAATACGGCTACCCTCGCAGACCCAAGGCCTATCGGGGCCAGGAAGAAGAAGCCCGGTCAAGATTATACCCTGTTGGACACAACCCCACCAATGCAAAGCACTAAGAGTGTGCAACAGAGCATAGAGTCACAGATGAATTGACAAGGATATACTTTGGGGCCAGGGTATTGGCACCCGATCCAACTCAACTAGGGGTCACTCTAGGAGGTCAACAACAGACCTTGAACTTTATACAGGTTATTATATTGCTATTGTTTTTATCATTCTGTTACATATTGTACAGTACATTGAGGGGGTTTCTTGCTGTTGTTATCATTGTTTTATTTGCTTAATTTGCTCCATTTTAAGAGACCTTTCTTGTACATATTGCTACTTCTACAGGTCTATCTAGACAAGGTAGACTGGGCAAAGAGGTTGGAGGCGAAAATGACACATCTGATTGCTCCAGGGTAGGGGACATTGAAGAGGAGGAGGAGGGGGAAAGGTGGTGATGTCGACCAGCCCAGGAAAAAGGGAATAAAAATAGATACAAATGCAGGGCCAAGGTGGGTGAGAGAAGGCCAATAGGGATTGATTAAGACTAATGTAACAGAGAAAAAATACTGAAATTCAAATGGAGGGTGAGCATGATAGTGGGACAAGAGGGAAGCAAATGGAAATAGAGGAAGGAACTGGGGCATAATGAACATTTATAGAGGTTCTAATACAGGTATGTACATAGGGGCATATATTTATAAGTGAGGATGGGGAAAGAGATTAATGTGTATACTTATAGGGTTAGTAGTCGGATAACAGATGGGCATTGGACCTCCACTCAAGTATCTTCTCGGTTCAAGAACACTTTGTTCTATTAAATTGGCATTCCAAGATGCTCACCTTTCTGGCATGATCACTGAAGACAAATGTGTGCATAAGCAAAGGTGGTGAAGTGGCTGATGGTGCCCGGCTATCAAAAGATGGAGCGTCTGGGAACTTAAAGGCTTGAAAGTAAACAAGCAGCCATCTAGCTCAGAAGCAACGAAGCCCACATGGAAGAATCACACTAGCGTGTGGAATCATGAGGTGTCAAAGGGATGAGATATCAGGCTTCAATAACTCAAAAGCACAACTTTGCATGCTCACTTTCCTGTTATGATGCCTGAGGACAAATGTTTGCATAAGCAACTGTGGTGAAGAAAGCTGATGGTGCCCGGCTACCAAAAGATATAGCGCCTGGGGTCTTAAAGACTTGAGTAAACAAGCGGCCATTCAGCTCAGAAGCAATAATGCCCACACAGAAGAAGCACACCAGCCTGTGTGATCATTAGGTGGTGAAGGGATCCGGTGTCAGGCATCAATGAGCTAAAATTATATTATTATTAATGAGGGGGAGTACAGATTGGGGACCCAAAGCCCATCAATAGGTGAGGTGACATCCTTTTGCAGAAGGGTTACAAGGAGGAGATGAGCCAGTTAGGATACAGGGTAGGAGCTATGAAATATGCAACCTTCCTCTAGTTCCCATGCTGCCTCTCACCCACTATCATGAACCCAATACTGCCACATAAATCCAGCTAGACCAGGAGATGTACAGTGAAGTTGGAAACATGGGAAACCTAGGATAGATGATCCATCAAGACTAGTAATAGGAGTGGTAATACCAGGAGGGTGGAGGGATGGAGGAATAGAAAGGGAGAATCAACTTCAGGCATCTACACTTAGCCTCCTCTCTGGGACAGGGACAACAGGGAAGTGAGTGTTGGGACACATTTTACAGTGTACAGGATGAAAAAATAATTTGTAAATTACTAAGGATTCAAGGGGAAGGGGGGAGGAAGGGTAATATAGGGAGCTGATAATGGGGGCCTGGAGGGAGGGAGAATGTTTTGAGAGTGATGATGGCAATGGGTGTGTAAAGGTGGCCTGCATACAACTGATGTTGTTAGGGATTGTGATGGGAGTTGTATGGGTCCCACAATAAAATGATTCATTAAAAAAAAGGGGGGAGGGGAAAGGGGAGGTTTTTTGCTTTTAATGAGGAGCTTATACCAAGTGCTCAAGTGGAAAATGTTGGGAAATGTATGTGGAAACATGTGTGCAAATGTGCTTGATACAAATGATGTACTGAATGTTGTAGTAGCTGTAAGAGCTACCCGTAAAATTTAAAAAATAAAAAAATAAAAATAAATAAATAAATAAATACAGATAGAAATGTCTAAAGATATATCCACACACATAAAAAAATCATTCAAGGAAAAGAGATCTTGATTTAATTCTATTGTGTTTTAGATTCAATGGCAACTATTTCTTTTCTCTTAAAGGAGAGATGGTTGCATTATCATTTTTCTTTTCTCCAGATGTGCATAAATCAATAGTTTCGCCTAAGATCAGTGGTCCTCAACCTGTGTATTGAGACCCCTTTGGAAGTCAAATGACCCTTTCACAGGGGTCACCAAATTCATAGCAGTAGCAAAATTATAGTGACAAAGTAGCAACAAAGATAATTTTAGGTTTGGGGTCACCACAACAAGAATAGCTATATTAAAGGGTGACAACATTAGGAACATTGGGAACCATGGTCTAGATGATTGCTCACAACCGTCTAGGACCACAGTTGCTACTCACCAAAGTATGATGCAGAGCAAGGTCTTCATGAGCTTTTGAGTCAATTGATCTTGGTCTCACTGTCAACTATGTTCTGAGTCCCCAGGCTCAGAAATGTATTCCCTCAAGGTGTATGGTTATGGCAAATAAGTTTCCATCTATTTCTTCCCTATACATTCCACCATATTCGTAAATATATTTGCAGTGAATGTAAATACATATATACAATGACCTCTTGTCATAGTCATTGGTATTTTCCAATATTTCTCCCATGTCTTTGAGCCTGCATGTCTATCCAAACATCTCCTCTTAAGACATCACTATTTGTATCAGTCACCTATTCTGTTGTCAATTTGAGGACTAAGAGTGAAGAGGTGGAGTCTAGCCTGTCAATCTGGAGATAGCCAATGAAACCTCTGTGTGGACATGGTCTTCTCCTCTGAGATTTCTGGAAGATTTGGTATGTCCTTCATAGAAACAGGAAACACTCCTTCCCTCACTCACCCACTTTACTGATAAGGCTCACTTCTTGCACAACATCCCTGAGGAAAAGCCACATGGACCTACCCTGATATAGCCAGATACCTGGACCTTGAGAAGCCGCATGGAGACTCCTTCCAGTACTGAGATGCTTACAACACCACCGAATCCAAAGACTTTCTACCCACTTGCTGGTGATCCTTCTGCATTTGGCATCATTGCATGTGTTTTGTGAGTCTGAAGAGGACTTAGAGATTGATATATGGGCTAATATCAGACTTATGACCTTGGACCGGACTTGGTTGATATGTTTCCTTAATAACCAATTACCCTGCATATAAAACTGTTTCTTATACATATACAAGTTTCTATGGATTCTATGGATTTCTCTAGTCTACCCAGGATTATTTATTTAATGCAATTTTCCTCAGTTGTCTTTAACACTTACAAATGTACCAATCTCTTCCTCTGCCTCCTTTACCTAAATCTCATTGTTTTGTGCATGGCCTTTCCTTTCATCCAAATTGACACTTGTCTACACTTTATCTCCTGATTTCCTCTATCTACTTTCCCTCTTATCCCTAAGCTGCTGTTACTTTTGGAGCTCTCTGATCCGAACTCCTCACTTTGCTGCTGAACAGCATTATTTGAACATAGAAACCCATTGTCTTATCAATCCTTCTTCTCTGTGAATTTTCTTTTCCTATTCCTCTTCCAGATGGTAATCTTATACTATTTTCTCTGGAAGTTATCGTATTTAGAAGAACCTTAAATAGAACAATAGACTGCTAGCAAAACTATCCAAGAATTACCCAATAATAGCAGTAGAAGAAAGAAGGTCTTTTGGTGAAGTGGGTTACACATTGTGTTTCTAATGGAAAAGTTAGTATTCTGAGGCCACCAACCACTCTGAAAGAGAATGATGAGGCTTTGTACCCCTGCAAAGAGTTCTAGTCTGAGAAAAACAGAAGGGCAGCTCCAACTGTGGAGGTAAAATGAATACATTACACTGAGTTAAATAACCCAATCAACTGTCCTTTGAAATCAATTACCCAATGACTCATAACAGCACTACAAACAGCAGAAGAAAACACTGCCCAGTCCTGGACCATTCTTACAATTGTTCTTATGTTTGAGCCCATTAATGAAGTCACAAAATCAACACATCTGGTAGAAGACCTTCTTTTTGGCTGCCCCGCTACATTACCAAGAACGATATCCTTCTTCAGATATCAGTCTCTCCTAATCATAATTCAAATGCTTTGATTCTTCTTTGGTCTTCCTTATAAATGCATATTCCTTTAGCATGCATATGAAGTGATTGAAAATACATGGCTTCACCTTAGTCCTCAAAGAAATGTTCAGCCTTTGAAGGTATCTCGTGTAGCAGAATTGCTCAGCACAATATGCTGCTTGACTTCTTGATCATACTTCCATGAGCATCAATGGAGGAACCAAGCAAGACAAAAATCCTTGGCAAGGTCAATCTGTCCATTAATCATGATTTTATCAACTGGTCCATGTTAGGATTTAGGTCTACTTTACATCAAGTGCATTTCCATACTGAAGTCTGCAATCCTAGGTCTTCATCAGCAAATGCTGCTCCTTACTTTTTAGCAAGCTCCTTACTTTTTAGCAAGCAAGGTTCTGTCATCTTCATATCACAGCTGTCAATAGAACATCCTGATGTCACAATCTTCTTCATGTAATCCAAATTCTGTTATTGTTTGCTAAACATACATATTGAATAAGTATGGTGAAAGGATGCAATCCTGATGCACACCTTTCTTGATTTTAAATCATTCAGTATTCTTTTGTCCATGCAGAGATCTGCCTCTTGATACATGTACAGTTTCCACATGAGCACAATGACATTCCCATTCTTTTCAAGGCTATCCACTTTGTTAAGATCCCCGCGGCCTTCATTTAATCAATACAACACACGTAACCCTCTTTCTGGTATTCTCTGCTTTGAGCCAAGATTCATCTGACATTAGCAATGGCCTTCCTCATTTCACATCCTCTTTTGAATCCAGCAGGAATGTCTGGCAGTTCCCTGTCAATATGTTCCTACAATCATTGTTGGATGATCGTAAGCAAAATTTTACTTATGGCTTGAACATTCTGTAGTGTCACCTCTTTTTGGAACGGGCAAAAATAAGGATCTCTTCCAGTTGATTGGTCATGTAGCTGTTTTCCAAATATCCTGACAAAATGAGTGGGCTCTTACAGTGCTTCTTCAGCTCATTGAAATATTTCAATTGGTGTTCCATCAATCTCTGGAACCTTGCTTTAACGAATACATTCAGTGCAGTTTGAACTTCTTCCAGCAGGATCACTGGTTCTTGCTACCTCATGAAATGGTGTAATGTCGACTAGTTGTTTTTTTTTTTGGTACAGTGACTTTCACTTTCTTTTGATGCTTTCTGCATTGTTAAGTATTTAGTATATAAACAGTATTTAGTGTATAAACTATATTTCAACAGTCAAGACTGAATTCAAGAATGAAGTTTTTTCTTTGGTTCTTTCAACTTAAAATATGCTATGCATGTATTTCCTGTAAGTTTTCTCAATCTAGATCTTTGCACATTTTGTTATAATACTGCAGTTTGTCCTCTTGAGCTGCTCCTATAGAATTTTCTATTCACCTCTTTTACTTCATCATTTGTTCCATGTATTTTAGCTACTTTATACTTAAGAATAAGTTTCAGAGTCTCTTCTGACATCGACTTTTATCTTTTCTTTCTTTCCTTTTTAATGACCGTTTGTTTTCTTCATATGTGATGTTCTTGCTTTTATCCCACAACTCTTTAGGTTTTCTGTTATTAGTGTTCAATATGTCAAATCTGTTTATTTTTCTTATTATACCACTTTCTATATATTTAGTAACTATATTAAAATGCATTACAATGAACAAAAGTGAAATACTCTGTTATCTTAATATCAGATTTCAAAGGTTATAACTTTTCTTTTTAAATCACAAGATGCTTAGCATAGAATACAAGCAAGACAATATAACACAAATGCATATAACATATTTTAAGAATGTTAATTTAATAAAAAAACCTTTGCTAATTTTGGCTAGTTAGGGGATAAGCAAATTATACAGTATTCTTAAAGGGGCATAACTGTTACTTAACAGCATACACAGGTAAGTATGTTAGACAGGGTTCTCTAGAGAAAGAGAGCCAAGACACTAATAATTTTATATCAAGCTATATATTCATATATAGGTATATAACACATGAAATAAAACAGTTAATTGACCTATAAAGAGTACAAATGGTTCAGTGCAACTCACTTCCTTAAGACAGCTAGTACACTGGCAGTCCTACAAGTCCTGAGGGCTGCCAGGTAGTCCTCTGTGGTGGGATTCAGTCTATCTGGACACAACCAGCAACCAACAAGGGAAGTCAGCCAGATGGCAGGGCCCAACAGTCCCGAACTCAGGAGATGTATATTTCAGTAGTGTGGCGAAACAGTTCTTGAAGGAACCTCAGATTACAACAACACAGTTCATAGGTTACGTGTCCCACAGGTAGTGTAGCTTGCAAATGGGGTCACAGAACAAGCAAGGAGGCTACACACTGGACTAAGATCAAAGAGCAAGAGACAAGAAAGACAAGGTTCACTGAGTCATTTACCTCTCCTTCAATTAATCTCACATGTGTTCATTGGCCATGTTGGTACACTAAATCTACCTATCACAGTAACTAAGAGTGAACGACTGGTCCTTTCACCATTCCCAAATAATATCAGATTTATCATTAATATAACACAATTATCAGCCCATTACTTTGTCTTCCACAGTTTTTGCAGACCCTCTTCCTAAGTAATTCAAGTGCAGTCTGGGAACTGAAGGATCAGTCTTTGTATCTGAATAAGGTCAAGCAGTCAGCAAAAAGCCTGATAGTTCTTCTTCCTTCCTTCCAGATCTGTAAAGTAGGCTTGACTTTTCCTGACTCAGTTATCAAGACCACAGGACAGGCGCTTCTGAGTCATCACAACTGGCTGGGTGGAACCATTTCATTCTATGCTTTTCTCTTATTTGCTTTATGAACCTGAATTTTATCCTTCACAAAACTTTTTTTACCTTAGATCATTTATAAAGTGCTTTATATCATTAATGGCTAAAGGGAAATATTTCATTTCTAGCATACCTGGCACTTCCATAGATCCCCGGCTAATTAATAATGTTTTCACATTGTATTCATGTAAAACAATTTCATTCAAAATTTCAAATTTCTGTTTCTGAATCTCTCTGCCATACCCCCTTTATCCCAGCCCTGATGTCTCAAGTCACCAATAAACCTGAAAAGTTACTATTATTCTTTCCAACTATGTTAGTCTGGGTTGACTAGAGAAACAAATACAAAGATGCATGCATATGTGCATAAGAAAGAGCTTTATATACAAAAGCAAATGCATATTGAGAAAATATCCCAGCCCAGATCAAGTTTATAACACTGATATTAGTACATATGTCTAATATCAATCTATCCAGTCCTTTTCAGATTCACAAAATACATGCCATGACCACAAATGCAGGAAGATCACAGGTCAGTGAGTGGAAGGTCTTGTGGATCTCATGGAGGTGTAAACATTTCAGTGTTGGCACGCCTCTCCACTTGGCTTCTCCAATTCAAGCTCTCTGGCTCCGTTAGCCTCCCTTCATGTGTCTTCTCGACATGAATATCTCACAAGGAGACTACCTGTATCCTGCCACCAGTGAGCTATGTATATCCTCGGCACCTCCAAATGAGATCATCAAGCTGTGACCTGATTGATGGTCTAAACTCCACCCCTTCACTTGTAAGTCTCAAATTGACAGCAGATTGTGTAACTATCACAGCAACTTCCACAATATTCTGAAGTATAAAAAGTATTTCTTCTAAAGTCATGTAGCTGGTAGGTAGTGGAGGCAGGATTTGAACCATGATAAAATAGTTAGGAGTTAAAAGAGTCTCCCAGCTATAGTGCACTATTTATCATACATTTGATAAATGTAACCGCTGTAACCTAGAAACACAGCACTGCAGTCATATAAAGTTTTATTTAATTTACATTTTGATATTAGAATCAACTGATAAAGCTAAAAATATTGGCACAATAACTTTGCAACTTAATAATTGCTTCTATAATTCAATACATTTAAATTGAAATTAATATGTGCTAAGTTAGAATCAACCCCATAGGGATAGATTTGTTAGTTTAATGTAGAAATATTTTCCCTTTCCCATTCTTTTCCCACAATCACTATGTGTACTTTCCAATTCATTCTAGAAATCAAAGGACTGACAGAATGTAAATAAATTAAATAATGTAAAATTAATTCAGATATATGTATTCAGAAGTTGACATTGAAGCTAAAACACATGACTTAAAGGTCAATAGAGTCCTTTTCTTTTCTTTTTGTCTTAATGTAGGTGTAATTTTTTATTTATGCATGCATGTTCTAATTCCTTGAGCACTAGGTTTCCAGATGGCAAATACATAAAGTAAATATTTTCTGACTGCTTATGACTTGCTAGGCATTAGTGAAGAAATGAAACTATAAAGATGACAGTTACATTCTCCTAAAGATATTTCATTTTTATTTTAGTAAGTCATTTTATTGGTGGGTACTCACATTTCTTATAAAATCCATGCATCAATTGTATCAAGCACCCTTGTACGTGTGTTGCCATCATCATTTGCTAAACATTTTCCTCAAGACATTTTAACTGAGTTTTACACACATACAAGCACACCAACATCCTATTTTTATATAACAACTATATAAACTAGTGTAAATTTTTTTTCAAAAAAGGCTTTCTGTCTTAACAATTCAGCACAGTTCAAATATGAACTATTCTTGGTTGAATTTGTGAAGTAACAAGTAGCAGTGCCCAAGTGCCAAACTCTTCAAAATCAAAACAGAGGTTACAGGTTACTAATAAAGATCAGTATAACCTGGCCATTTGGGAGAGGGGGGGAGAGGAAAGTCCTTTCTCACTTCCAACATCCTCAAGGTATGAAAATTATAAAAATTTCAATAGCAACCCATATCTTATATTCATGTGAGCCCTCAAAATAGTATTTTGCCACACAACCCCATTTTAATTCTCTAGGCTTATCTTGAAATGTAGTTCCTGTGTTGACAATCATTATTACATTAAGGGCTATAACCCCACACACTAGCTTTTACTATGCATTTGTTTTAGTGTACTTAGGAAGAATCTCTGATATTCTTTACCAATTTGGTTAAGAATGTTTTTACCAATTTGGATTTACAAATTAAAATGTTTTCAAAATAAATGCAGAATAAGCTGACATTTTCTTCTTTGAATTTTTCCCCTTCTGACTTCATTGCTAAGCAGACTTCAAAAAAATTAAGTATATAATGAACTGTTAAAATGTATAACATTGGGGCTGAGCCCCTTTGGCATAAGTGGTTGAGTGTGGGACATTGGCGGTTCAAATCCAGTGGCGGCTCTCAGAAGCAGCACTGGGTAGATCCCAGAACCACCAGAGGGCATGCCTCCCCCAAAATGTATGGCATTGATATTAAAAACAACAGAAAAATATCCAGTCCCTTTCCTGGTTCAGTGTATATTCTGCTCAATGTGTCATACCTCCTCCACATGCATACTTTGCACCCTGACTTGGAATGATGACACTGAAACTCTGTGTAAGATTTGTAAGCCAAAAAACATTCCTATATAGTGAAAGGCTGCATAACATGAAGGAAAGAAGTGGAAAATCATCTATCTGTTCATTTTTCAGCTGTAATTAAACTTTTTTGGGGGGGCATCACTGCCCTCTAGTGGAAGTAGGAGGCCCAGCCTTGCTCCTGGAGAGCTGCTGCTGGATTTGAACTGCCAGCCCAGCGGGCCATGGTCCCGTACACAACCACTACGCTACCGGGGCTCAACCCTGTGATTAAACTTTTCACTAAATGCTTATAGAAAAAAAAAATGATTCCACCTTCAGATTCATTTTGAGCATTCAATTCACCAGAACTCATCCATTACTAAAGTGTACTGACCAATAGTCATTTGGTATAAAAGCCCCCAAGAATCTAAAACAATTTATTTTCAAAGACAGCATACTTTTCCATGAGTATCTTAGCACAAAAAATGTATACTATATGAAATTTAAGACCTCAATTCAGAAATCAAAGGTTTCCAAAATTTGATCATCTTTAACTTAGAATGTATTTCTCAATTGGAACAATGTTATAAATTATTGCTAACTCTTCATAACAAATGTATAAAACCTGATTATCAAAAACACGTATTAAAATACCATATATCCGGAATGAAAAAAAAAAACAAAAAGTATTGTACTGTTCCCTCAATAGAAAAATAACATATACTGATTGTAGTTCCATGTTGCCATCTTTATCATTGTAAAAAGAAAAAAAATAATAGATCACCCAATGAGAGAAACAATTATAGTTAATCAATATCCTCTATATGAGAAAGCAAAATGATGGTGTTATTAAAAAAGGTGTAGAGAATTCTTACTACATGTTTTATTTACCCAAAGGATCTCTCTCTTTCTTACTCTAAATACAGGCAAATTTGTAGTGTTCTACTTTAATACTTAGTCAGACCTCCTTAACTCCAGAGACTTGTGTAGTTACCATGGAAATCTGGAGGGAGAGACATCCCCAACCACTAAGAGTTTCATTATCAGACCAGTAGGAGCAATGGGTGAAGAGGACATTGGGGAATTTTTCAACAGCATCTTTTTTCTTTCCCAACCTACATATCAGGTAGATTCTGGGCCGCTGGGTCCATACTTCTCTTTGGTAAACGGATTGACATGAACTGTAAAATTTCATGTTTTTTTTTCTTGCTCTAAATGAGAATCATGTGCACCAAAATATCCTTCTGGTGATTACTGAGGTCATCTCTTAGTACTCTGATATCTTGTTATTAAAGTCCAAGGTAAAGTATAGCACCCCAATCCTGACATGACTGCTCATAGCTGATGCTCCTCTGAAATGAGATTTGTGTCACCTCAAGCAAAGAAACCTGACCCAGTGACATTCTTGCTGAAGGTAAAAACAAAATGGAATAGAGACTGGAAGAAGGTAGTGCTAAATACCAGCTATGGTCACATGACTATCTGAGGAAACAATGACTGCAATTGTTTGAGTAAGTCCTACTTGTACGTATGCACCAAATATTTTTGTTTTGTTCACTTATAAAATATAATATGAAAATAGGGTAGGTGCATTTTCAGTTTTTACATGTTAGTTTTATCATGTTAGGTGAAAGTATGATTTTATTACATGGTTAAAGAGTTACATACATACAGGTTTCAAGTTGACAAGGGATTGTATATGAAGTTTAGGGATTATGACATCTTGCTGTCATAAATCTTTTGGTGTAACAAAGAGAGACTAAGCTGAGTCGACTCCTTTTTGGCTCATCTCCTTCTGCCAAATGTAGATCTTTCATTTGTTTCCTCAATCTCCTGTTGAATAGTCTGTTAATCTCTGGGCCTCTCAGAAGACTACTGAAGGTGAATTCGTTTGGTCTACTTCGACTTCTGCATCCACCAGTCTGTGCTACCTGCTGACCCTGCTTCACCATCTTTCTTTCTTTTCATCACTTTCCATGATTCAGGAGAAGTCTGGCTTGAAATGAACTGGACTTACCTATTTCTACAACAGTGCAAGCCACTTATTGGGATACATCTATTTCTATGTACTACATATACAGGCATCACTGCTTGTGTTTCTCCAGAGAACCCGGTCTTACAAAATGGTATTGTGATTTTAATTTCTGTGTATTCATTGTTATTATTTAGGAATGTGGATTTTTCCTTCAATGACTTTATATACCATGACCTTGCTGAATTCACCCACTTACTAATACTAGATATTTAAAATATATTTATTTCAAAATTAAAACATAGAAAAATGTGTTTTGTCTAGATTGTATTTTCCTTGTAAAAGTAGTTAAATCACAGAATGTTATGTCAAGTAGCAATATTGAAAGCAGACGCCTTTGTCTTGTGGCCAATATTAGAGGAAATTATCACTAATCTGCCAGTTATATGTAGTTGTGATGCTGGAAGTTCTGCCACAATTATTTCAAACACCAGAGAGTCACAGTTTGTGAATATATTTGGTCGATCTTTGAAACTAAAAAGAGATGACGAAGTATGAGTAGGCTATCCTTTTTTTTTAAGGAATTGGCCACTGAAAATCTTATGAATAGCAACAGAACATTGGATGCAGGAGTGACAGAAAATGGGCTCCTTGGAATGAAAGACACTCGAAATATGTTTGTGGAAGGGTTGTCTCCCCAACTTTATTTTTTATCCCCCCCCCATCTTTGTTTTTGTTTTTTGTTTTCTTTTTTTTTAAGGCATCACTGCACTGGTGGTGGGAGTAGGAGGCCCAGCCTTTGCTCCTGGGAGCCGGAATTGAACCTCCATCCCAGTGGGCCGCAGTCCCGCGCACAACCACTATGCCACCGGGGCTCGGCCCTATCCCCACCATCTTTAATGATATGAATGGAATAAAGCTTTCAGGACATGTAATATCTGATGAGACACCACTCAAAATAAGAAAAAAAAAAGGTACAAGTATCCATTAGTAGGGACATGGAGTGTAGCAAGTACGAATCTAGGAAAATCTGAAGTCATAGAAAATGAAATGGAATATATGAAACTGATATCCAGGGCATCACTGACTAAAGTTGAAAGACACTGATCATTTTGAATTATATTGTCATACTGTCTATGAAGTCAGGAATGACAAATGGAGGCTGAGTAATGTCAAAATCATTGTCAGAAAGAACATTGGTCATAGTTCATAAATAAGTACAGTCTCACACTTCTCTTTTCAGTCACACTGAACAACCAGGTGTACTACTCTAAATTCTGACGATTGAGAGTGTTTTTCTTCACCACTGTCCTTCAGGTGGTCCCAGAAAAGAGCTCTAGTGCTATGCTTTCGAGTGCTTTAAGTGGTACCTATATATCATGAAAAACCATCAGTGAAGTAAGCACACGTTTTCTGTTCTTCAAGTCAATGGATCATAGGGAACTCCTCATGAGGTCATAGGTTTAGACTGGAAGAAAGAAGATATTGGTGACAGAAGCGGACATACCTTCATGCACCTCATTGTATCTTCAGGTGTTGCTCTAGCTGGATATAATAATGCAACACTTCCATTTTATTATGGACTGATGCTGAACAAGCCCAACGTTGTGATTCTGGGGGTCATACAGCACCCAGTTGATGATGGGCAATTCAGGCCACATGGTGACCTAGTAGCCATGGTGAAGCAATTAGTCTCCATTTGTCATTCCTGTTTTTCAAAAGGGGGAGTTCCTTTCTGCAAAGGATGGCAGAAATGTGCCCCCAAATCCTAAGGACCTTTATTGTGACTCATCAATAGGGACCTGCCAAAGTCTCTACATTCATTTTTATCTGGCACTGACACATCAAGCATCATTGGATCAGCAGGATCCTGTGGCCAAAGGGGCAAAGAGACTTGCCTGATGGCCTGAATCTGTTTAAGAGCTTTGTCTTAGTCCGGGTCCCACTCAAGGCTGGCAGTTTTTCAAATTACTTTACATGTATAGACTAGAGTAGCACATTTAAATGAGGGATATGTTGATTCCCAAATTCAAAGAGACCCACGAGGCATTGTTCCTCTATTTTAAGTTGTGGGAGGCACATGCTGGGATACCTTATCTTTCACTTTAGCAGTACTAGCTCAACACACCACATACCACTAAGTCCTAGGAATTTCACTGGAGTGGAAGGCACCTGGATTTTTGTCAGATTAATTTCCCATTCTCTAGAGTGCAGATATTTTACCAATGAGTCTACATTCAGTGATACTTCTTCCTTATAGGGTCCAAATCCCCACAATGATATCCACACAATGGACACTGCAACATTCTGTGCAAGGGAAAGGCTATCAAGGCCCCTGCATACTAAATTATGGCATAATCCTGGAGATTGACATAACCTTGCACATGGGATGCAAATGTTTATTTTTGCTCTTGCCAGCTGAAGGAAAATGGCTTCTGATATTCCTTTGAAATAGGAGTTGAAAACAAGGTATTGGCCAGATCAAGAGCTGCATACCAGGTACCAGTAGAGGTATTGCTTTTCTCATAAAAGGACCCACAGCTGGAATAGCAACTGCATTTGAGATCACCACCTAGTTAAATTTATGATAATCTGCTGTCATTCACCAAGATTCATCTAATTTTTCACAAAGGCCAATTAGGCAAGTTAAATGTGGATGTGGTCAGAATTGTGACTTTTGCACCCTTCAACTCCTTTATAGTAGCATTGCTCTCTGCTATGCCTTCAAGAATGTAATGTTGCTTTGGGTTTGCTATTTTCTTAGGCAGGGGCAGTTCTAGTAGCTTCCACTTGACTCTTTCAAACATAATACCTGTTATTCCACATTTCAAAGATCCACTACAGGAGTTCTTACAGTTGCTTAGTATGTATATTCTAGTAATACACTCTATGACTGGGGAAATGACAGTAGGATGGATTTGGGGACCCACTCGACCAACTGTAAAATGAACTTGAGATCATACTTCATTAACAATTTGACTTCTAACTCTCCCATTTGGACTGCTGGGTACCTTCAAAATATTTTGGGTCATCTGTGGTTACTGTCAGTTTAGAAGCAGTATCCAGTAATCATGAAAAGTCTGGTTATTCCTTTCCCTTGTGGATAGTCACTTTGTGAAAAACCACCAATTCCTTTGTGGAATACCAGGAGAAAGACTAAAAGGTCAAGCAAAATTATACCCTGTTCCGTCTCTATCTCTTATACCAGAAGATTTTCGACATGGAAGGTGTGTTGTCAGACTGTGATGCAATTGATGGTTGGTCTCATACCCGACCCTTAACTGGGAGTGTCCAGTGGACACAATCTCTAATCATCATAATCATTTGCAATCACTACCAAGAAAATCAAATAGGTATAAACAATAAAAAATATCTAGAATCTTCAAATGGAATATTAAAACATCATGAAAAATTCAGTGAAGTCCTAAATGAATTGCAACACGTCATACTCATGGATTGAGAGACTCAAGATAGAAATGATTTAAATTTGATCTACAGGTTTAATAAAATTTCCAACAAAACTTTCTTAAGAGGCCACTTCCTGAGAGGTAAACAATCGATACTAAGGTTCTGATGTGCTCAGATCATTGCTTATTGGTAAAGTCTCTTGACCGTGCCAATACCATTTGATACACCTGACTTACTTTTTTTTTTTTGTGGGCATCACTGCCTCTGGTGGTCTTGGGTGCTATCCAGCCATCGCTGGATTTGAACTGCCAAGCCTGCGGGCTGCAGTTCCGCACTCAACCACTTACGCCACCGGGGCTCAGCAACTTACTTTATTTTTAAAACTGCTCCCATGTCTTTTGCCCTGTTCTTCATCAGAGAAGTTCCACTCCTTCAGACACATCTTTTTCCACAAGTGATCATTATCTGCAATCATATTCACTTATTTGCGAAGCCCGTAGCAAGTGTAGTCTGTACAAGAAGATTCACAATAACAGCAAGTCAGGCAATTGCAGGCCCATCTTACCATGCATTTTACCACACCAATATTACACAACTTGTCTGTCAATATGTTGTACTGTGGTGACTTGTGCACTGCTGTGAAGGTATAATCTATGTTACTGACATTTCAAATGCCAACAGAGTGACCCAAGTGGACTTGCTTCTGCAGACTTTAGAGGCTAAGAACAAATGATGAAGGAGAAATCCATTGGCCACTTTGGAGAAAGTAGCAGCTGACAATCTTATGCATAGGTTCAAAACCTTGTGAGATACTGAAAGCCTATTGAATGGAAGCAGAATGTTGTTGGAGATAGTGCCAGAAAATGGGCCCCTCTGGTAGGAAGACACCCACATATTGCACAGAAAGAACTGAAGAAAAAAAATTGAAGTTTCAAGTTTTGATATTGAAAAATTCTATGGGAAAATATAGAATGATACAGGAAGCATCAAAAGATATTGGAACATTGTACCCAAACAAGTCAACATTCAATCATTTCAGAAAATATAATATGAACAAAAATCAATATAACATTTCTGAAAGAAGTTCAAGCTGCACTGAAAGCACTGACCAAAAAACAAGGCTCCAGGAATTTATGAAGTACTGGTTAAAGTATTTCAACAAACTGATGAAACACCAGAAGCACTTACTAATCTATGTCAGGAAATTTGGCAAATAGCTACTTAGCCAACTGACTGGAAGAGAGCCTTATATGAACACATTCTAAAGAAAAATAGGACAAACAAATGCTCAAATTATAGAACAATGCTATCGATGTCAAATGCAAGTAAATTGTGCTGAAGATCAGCTAATAATGGTTGCAACAGTATATTTACAGGGAGTTGACAGAGTTTCATGGGTGGGGGGGAGAACTGGATTCAGAAGAGGACACAGATCTTGCTGCTGCCAGGTGAACTTTTTCTGAAAGATAAGAATAACAGAAAGATGTCTTCTTGTGTTTTATTGACTATGCCAAGGTTTTTGACTGTGTGGGCCATAACAAACTATGGATAACCTTGATAAGAATGAGAAGTCTAAAACATTTCTCTGTACTCATGCACAATTTGCACATGGATCAAAGAGGCAGTTGCATGAATGAGATGAGGGAATCTTTTATGATTCAAATCAGAAAAGGCATGTAATAGTGTGTGTATTCTCATCATCTTTACTAAATCTGTATGCTGAACTGAAAATAAAAGACATCCTGTTATATGTAGAAGAATATTCATTAACAGCATACGCTGTCTTATTAACAGCCTACAATACACAGATGACACACCTTGCTTGTTGAAAGTGAAGAGGACTTGAAATATTTTCTGATGAAGATCAATGGTGGCAGCATTCAATATGGGTTATGACTCAATGTAGAGAAGACGAAAATCCTTATAACTGGACCAATGGGTAACATCACGATAAATAGAGAAAAGGTTAAAGTTCTCAAGGACTTTGTCTTGCTTGGATTAGCAATTAATGTCCATGGAGGCACAAGTCAAGAAATCAAAAGACACATATATTAGGTGAATCTGCCACACTAGATCTATTTCGTGTATTGAAAAGGACGTGTTACTTTGAAAACTGCAATGAAAATGGCTCAAGCCAACATAATTAAAATCATGTCATGTGTATGTGAAGGTTGGGCTATGTTAATCCAAGTTGAAAAGAGAAACAAATCCAGAGACATTCATTATATATGTAAGAGATAGCTTTATGTTCAAGAGTAATTGTATATAAAGAAAACATCCAAGCCCCACCCATATCAAGCCCATAAGGCTGACATTAGCCCAGAAAGCCAATACTAGTACATGAATTCCTCTTTAGCTTCACACAACATGTGCAAGAATTCAAAATGTAGGAAAATCACAGGCCAGTGGGTAGAAAGTCTCCTGGTTCCAGTGGTGGTAGCAGTATCTCAGGGGTGACAGGGTTCTCCATGTGGTTTTTCCAGTTCCAGAGCTCTGGTTGCCATCAGTGTGTCCTCATGTGGCTTGTCAACAGGATTATGAAGCAGAGAATGTATACTGACTCCAGGGAGGAAAACAGGAGTTCCCAGAATCCTCAGGAAAAGATCATGCCCACACAGAGAGTCCTCATTGGCTAAGACCTGATTAACTAAGCCTAGAGTCCACCTCTTCACTCAAGTTACAGGAGATTATGTGACTTCATAGACCACCACTTGTCAGCTTGACACTTTTACACAACTCTTCAACCATATATAATTTTTAAACAAAACAACAATAAAAGCATATTTATATCTAACAGCATAAAACTAAAATGCATACTAATTCAATATGTGCCAGCGTCATGTAAACATAAGATTTTTAATATTAAATGTTTCTTGTGTTTTCAGTGAAAATTGAAGCAACAAATTAGGCTCTCATTTGACAATTTGTATATGGTATCTGCAGTGACAGTAAGTACATTTTTCAAAATCAAGAGTCCACTATTAAAAATCCAATTTATATTTTAAGTGACCAAATCAGCAATATTCTATATCTAACAATTGCAGTTAAGTGAACCCCTAAACCTTAATTCTATGAATGCAGAATTGTATGAATATAATCCTCCACCTATGAAAATTTGTAAACCAGCCACTTCATGCTTTTATCCTCCCCATTTTGGTTATCCAATTTCTATACTGCCCACTTACATCCAGTGCTCTGAGGAGACAATCATGTTCTTTGATGTGAAGAATCTTCATTCCAGTTTGAATCTGGTGAGTCTGCATTCATTAGCAATGTCAAATCAGGACAGACCACAAATTTCCAACAACTCTTTGTCCCTTGGACTAGGTCATGAACCTCTGACCAGCCAACCTATGCTCTTGCTCTCCACTAGTCCCTGTGAAGCAGGTCTATGAGTGCCAGTGACCTGACACAAGCCCTCTCTTTGTTGTAGCGTTTCTCTCATTTCCACTAGACAAGTGAATCCAGGTGGTCACCTAGCAAGCATTTCAGACTGCCTGCAAGTCTCTTAATATCCAGACCTAGAAAGGAGAGTTTTTTCATGACTCCATTTTTGTTTTCCAGTTTCTGGCACAAACCTCTAGTTCAAAATTAAAAAAAGAAAACACACACACCCCAAACCAAAAGATTTCTTTGTTTTTCTTCAATCTGTCAACACCCCCCTAGGCCTTCAATTGGTCTACTTACTCAAGACACTGGGTGGCGGTTATCTTTTCAGGGCCTTCTTTGCAGATGTGTCCTAGGCCCATTTAAAGACTTAGATTGGTGACTGAAACAGCTTAGAAACGCTATACTTCCCAATAATTATTTCTATCAATAATTAGATCAATAATGATAGTCAAAAGAAAACAGTACAGACCTAATGCATCCAGATTCTAAACTCAATTCTTAAAATAGGCAAGTTCAATCCTTACTTATCTTATCTTAATCCTTATCTAAACTATTCCATTGATACAAAATATGGCCTTAAGCCTCTGACTGAATCAAACCAGGGCCTTCTGTCAGCAATCTGGACCTTTTGTCAGCTCTTTTCCCTAAGCAGCGTGATGTCTGAGAAATTCTAGGGGTGATTTCAACCCTTGAGCTCAAAATATATATTCATCACATTCACATTTGTCATTTCAAACAGGATTGATCAAAGACAACAACCAAACCAAATAATCAAAACTTTAGCTTCCCATATTCTTTCCAGAAAAAATAAGAGCAAACTGCATGGCCATAAATGATCTCTGCCTAGCCAAAGAAGAAAAATTAACTACCTTAAGGTAGTAGTCAAACAAGCATCCACTTTCATCTTTATGATTTGTTGCTTTAGTACACACTTCCAAAGTACCATATTGTGTTAGCTTGGGTAAACTAGAAAAACAAATCCAGAGACATTCATTCGTGTGTAAGAGAGAGCTTTATACACAAGAGTAATTATATATTAAGAAAACAACTCAGCCCAACCCAGATTGAGTCCTTAAATCTGATATTAGCCCATATGTCTGATACCATTCCATAAATTCTTCTTTTCATACCCTCAGCACATTCAATGATGTAAAATGTAGGAAGATCAGAGGTCAGTGGGTGAAAAGTCTTCTGGTTCCAGTGGTGGAAACATCTCAGCTCTGTCATGGGTCTCCATGTGGCTCCTCTAGTTACAGGGCTATGACTGCCATCAGTGTGTAGCAGAGAAAGTGTGTGTTCTGCATTCAGAGAGGAAGTCAGGAGTTCCCACAATCCTGAGGAGGCCAAGTTCACACAGAGGTCTTATGGCTATGACCTGATTGACAGACTGGACTCCACGCCTTCGCTCAAGTCGACAGATTATGTAACTGCCTCATGGACATTGTATGAAGAAAACTGAAGAAGAATGAACACACTTGCACTGTGGTGCTAAAGAATTAAAGGTAACATGGACTGCTAACAGGACAAACTGATCTGTCTTAGAAGAAGGCAGATTTTGTCTCTGAGGTAAATATGGTGCAACTTCCATACTTTGGACATGTTGTCAAGAGAGACTAGTCCTTTGGTTAGAATAACATGTTTGGCAAAGTGGAGGAGCAACTAAAAAGAAGACCCTCAAAAACATGAATTGACCCAGTATCTACAACCATGGACTCATGCATAAGAACAATTAAAGAGGATGGTGCAGGACAGTGTTTCATTCTGTTGTGGGTAGGATTGCTATGGACTGGAAGTGGCTCTTTGGCACTAAAAAGCTACAACAGCAAAACTCCAACCAAAATTTTTCATCAAACTAGATAAGTTTATCTTAAAAAATATATGGAGAGTTATGAATCTTACAGTAGTGAAAACAGTCTTGCAAAAGAGTAATAAGTTGAAAAACTTAATTATACTCAATGTCAATGCTTACTATGTAGGTAGTGGAAAGTGTAGTATTTTAAGAAGGATATACATCCAGTGGAAAAGAATAAAGAACTCAGAAATAGACTAACAAGTAAGTCCAACTGACGTTCATAATTGTGCAAAAGCTGTTCTATGGAGAAAAGATTGACTTTTCAATAAAAGACTTTTAAGCAATTTAATATTTATAGACAAAAAATGAACTTAGATGCAACTTCAAATCACTTCCTAAAAATTAACTCGAAGTCACATATTTTTAAAGTACAAAAACATTTAGGAGGAGACAAGGCAAAAGAAAATGTTAAGGTATAAGATTAAGGCAAAGTTATTTGGCTTGACACAAACACTACACATAAATATATATAGTGATACACTTAGCTTCATGAAAATTTAAAAACTTGGCTCTGTGAAGTATTTTTTAAGAGTATGAAAAGACAAATTCCAGACTAAATAAAAACATTTGAAAACCAGACAGAATACAATTCAAAATATATAAAATAAAATAAACTTCCCAAAATCAGTAATGTAAATCATCAAACAGTCTCAACTGAAAATGGGAAAACATAGACACACATTATCATGTAAAGGATAAATTGAAGGCAACTAAGTACAAAAAATATCCATTTCTATGAATAAAACAAAGCAAGACAGCAACAAGCTCATTTTCATCAAACTGATATCATCAACTCTTGGGGACACAAAGTATTTCAGCAAAAAGCTACAATACCGAGGACTGCCAAAATTTATATTTCACCGAAATATATTGCCAGACATTTTTCTATGGCCACTGGGATGGTTGAAATGATCAACATTTCAGTTAGTAAATAAACCTAAAACCAAACACAATGACATTAAGTAAAATTCTGAATTACCAAATTTTCACTTAGCATTCCAACACTCACTGAACCATGGGGATTTCTTGTCTCAATTTGTTGTGAAGTAAAAGTAATTTGCAAGACATAGGGATACTCACTAGTCATTAGTAAATACAAATTATAACCACTAAGATATATCACTATAAACATAACAGAATCTCTTTTAAATGATAGTAAAATTCAGTAATGGATAATGGTGGTGGATGAAAAGCATGATGAATATATTTAATGTCATTGAATTGCACATATGAAGATTCTTCAGATGTCAAATGTTCTGATACGTGTAATGAAAGATAATATTTCCTTTAATAGAGGCAATATTAATGCTCACAAGGGCACAGATAAATTACATCACTTACAGCAGTCAGTGGGAAGTCAACCATATAGTTTGGTAGTTTCTTGGTGAAAATTACATATGTGCAATTGCCATATTATTTGGCTATTGTACCACAGTACTGAAAACTAAGGTTGACACAAAAACTTGTGTTCATAGTTACTTTATTCAATGTAAACAAAAGCAACACAGGTGTCCAATAATGGGCAAATAGTTAGACAGACTGCTGCAATGGTTGCTGTAGGTGTCATTGAGTTGGTTCCAGCTCATGAAGACCTCATGTACAACAAAATGAAACACTGTTCAGTTCTACACCACACTCACAATTGACCCTTTACATTACCAAACATGATGTCCTTTTCCTGGAAGTGGTTTCCTAATAGCAGTTCCAAAGTACATGAAACAAGTCTCGCTATTCTTGCTGCTATGATGTATTTGTCTGCTCTTTTTTCAAGACAGATTTGTTTAATGTTTTGGCCATCCACGGTTTAACTTCAATGTTCTTTACAGTTCAGATGCATTGATTGCTCTTCAGTCTTCCTTATTCAATATTATATGTATATGAGGTCCATGAAATACCATGATTTGGGTTAGACACACCTTAGTGCTTGAAATAGCTTCCTTGCTTTTCAATATTTTAAAAAAGTGTGGTGCACCAAATTAATCCAATGTTATGTGCTGTTTGGTCTTATAACTGCTGCTTCCATGAGCATTGATTGTGGAGCCCGGCAAAATTAAATCCTTGACAACTTCTATATTTTCTCCATTTATCATTAGATTGCCACCCATTGGTCCATTTTGGAGGATTTTTATATTGATTTTTAATTCCTACAGAAGAAATGAATCCTTGGTTTTCACCATGAAATGCTTCAAATTCTGCCAATATTCCACAAGCAAGGTTGAGTCATCTACATATGGCAGATTATTAATAAGTCTTCCTCCAATCTTGATACCCCATTCTTCTTCATATAAACCAGCTTCTCTGATTATTTGTTCAGCACAAAAATTGAATAAGTATGATCAGAGGATACAATACAATGCACACCTTTATTTTAGACCATAAAGTTTTCCCTTCTTCCGTTAACACAAATGTCTCATATTTATAGGTTTACTATAAGTTAGCAGATGGACATTAGGCCTCCAATCAAGTACCTTCTCAATGCAAGAGTACTTTGTTCTATTAAATTGGCATTCCATGATGCTCAACTTCCTGACAGGATAGTTGAAGACAAATGAGTACATAAGCACATGTGGTGAATAAAGCTGATGGTGCATGGCTATCAAAATATATAGCATCTGGGATCTTAAAGGCTTGAAGGTAAACAAGCAGCCATCTAGCTCAGAAGCAGCAAAGCCCACATGGAAGAAGCAGACCTGCCTGTGTGAACACCAGGTGTTGAAGGGATCAGGTATCAGGCACGAACGAACAAAAAATCATATCATTGTGAATGAGGGGGAGTGGAAAGTGGAGAACAAAAGCCCATCTGTAGGCAAGTGGATATATCCCCTTACATAATGGTTGTGGAGGGGAGACGAGCTGGTCAGGGTGGTGGGTAGCAACGATGAAACATACAACACTCCTCTAGCTCCTAAATGTTTCCTCTCCAACCCCACTCTCACCATCATCAATTCTGTCTTACAAACCCAGCTAGACCAGAGGTTGTACACTGGTGCAGATAGGAAGTGGATACACAGGGAATCCAGGGCAGATGAATCCTTCAGGACCAGTGCTGACAGTAGTGATACCAGGAGGGTAGATGGAGGGTTGGGTAGAAAGGGGGAACTGATTATAAGGGTCTACATATAACCTCCTATCTAGGGGATGGACAACAGAAAAGTGGGTAAAGTGAGACATGGGACAATGTAAGATATGATAAAATAATAATAATTTATAAATTATCAAGAGTTCATGAAGGAAGGGAGAAGGGAAAATGAGGAGCTGATACGAAAGACTCAAGTAGAAAGAAAATGTTTTGAGAATGATTAGGGCAACAAATATACAAATGTCTTTGATACATTGGTTGTATGTATGGATTGTGATAATAATTGTATGAGTCCCCAATAAAATGATTAAAAAAAGCATTATATGATTTTATGTTTGTTGATGCCTGATATTGATAGCTTCAAAACCTGGTGTTCACACAGGCTGGTGTGCTTCTTCCATGTGGGCTTTGTTACATATGAGTGAGAACGCTGCTTGTTTACTTTCAAGCTTTTAAGATTCCAGATGCTATATATTTTGATAGCTGGGCACCATGAGCTTCCTTAACCACATGTTCTTATGTACACATTTGGCTTCAGCGATCATGTATAGAAAGTGAGCACCATGGAATGCCAATTTAATAGAACAAAGTGGCCTTGCACTGGGAAAGTATTGGAGTGGATGCCCAAAGTCCATCTGCTGCCTTAATACTAAACTTATAAGCATATGCATGTAGACCTATTTACCAATCATCATGTATAAATATGTTTACCTATGTATATATCTGCATTTAGACTACCTTCCTGATGTGGTCATTGTAAACAAATGTATGCAAAAGCAAATGTGGTGAAGAAAGCAGAGAGTGCTCAAATATCAAAAGATAGCATCTGGGGTGCTAAAGTCTTGAAGGTAAACAAGCAGCCATCTAGCTCAGAAACAATAAAGTCCACAAGGAAGCACAACAACCTGTGTGACCACAAGGTGTCAAAGGGATCAGGTATCAAGCATCAAATAACTAAAAATTATATCATTGTAAATGAAGGGGAGTACAGATTGGGAACCCAAAGCCCATCTATAGGTAACGGGACATCCCCTTACAGAAGAAGGTCACGGGGAGGAGATGAACTGGTCAGGGTGCAGAGTATAGCAATGATAAAACATACAACTCTCCTCTACTTCTTCAATGTCCTCCCACCCATTATTATGATCCCAATTCTACCTTACAAATCCGTGTAGACCAGAGAATGTATACTGGTAAAGATAGGAACTAGAAACATATGGAATCCAGGACAGATGATCCCTTCAAGACCAGTCATGAGAGTAGTGATACTCGGAGATTGGAATGGAGGCAGAGTAGAAATGGGGAACCAATTACAAGGATCTACATATAACCTTTTCTCTGGGGTATGGACAATGAGGAATTGGATGAAGGGAGACATGGGGCAGTGTAAGATATGACAAAATAATAATAATTAATAAATTATAAAGGGTTCATGAGGGAGGGGGAGGCAGGAAGGGAGGGGGAAATGAGAAGCTGATACTAAGGGTTTAAGTAGAAAGCAAATGTTTGAGAATGATGAGGGCAACAAATGTACAAATTTGCTTGGCATACAATGGATGGATGTACATATTGTGGTAAGAGATCTATAAGCCCCCAATAAAATGATCTAAAAAAAAGAAGATAATGGGCTGAGCCCCGGTGGCATAAGAGTGCGGGAATGTGGCCAGTGGGCTTGGCGGTTCAAACCCAGCGGCAGCTCTCAGGAGCAGCACTGGGTGGCGCCCACTACCACCAAAGGCAGTGATGCCCACACACACACAAAAAAAGATAGTGTTCTAAAATTGATTTTCATGATGATTGTAGAACTCGTCTCAATAAGATTGAACTATTAAATTTTACGATATAGGAATAAAATGCCAATAACACTATTAAAAATCTAAAGAAAAATATTACTTGAATGTGAAACTGTGAACCGAAAGCCAATTACCAAGTTAAAATAATTAATAGTAAGATAAGAATAGATTAATGCTAAATGTCAAATAAAAGAAAATTATAATAATGTATAATTTATCAAGGAATCATGAGGGTAGGATTGGGGAGGGAAGGTGAATAAAGGAACTTATAATAAGGGTTCAATTAGAATGTAAATGCTTAGAAAATAATTATGGCAACATCTGTACAAATACGCTTGATAGAATTGATGTATGGATTATTAAAAGATCTGTAAGAGCCCTCAATAAAATGATCTTAAAAAATAAAATAAAATAAAACTCTCAAAAAATCCTTCCTCTTACTCCTTGTACAGGTTCTGCATAAGTATAATGAAATGTTCTAGAAATCCCATTCTTGTCAAGGCTACCCAAAGTTTATTATGTTCCACAGCATCAGATGCTTTGGGATAGTCTATAAATTACAAGTAAATATCTTTCTGGTATTATTTGCTTTTAACTAAAATCCATCTGACATCAGTGATATAATTTGATCTGTGTCATCTTTTCAGTCCAACCTGAAACCCTGACAGCTCCCTATCAATGCACTGCTGCAACCATTATTAGACTATCTTCAGGAATATTTTACTTGTCTGTGATAGAAGTATTTTTATATTAACACATTCTATTGATCCACATCTCTTTGTAATGAGTACAAATACAGATATCTTCTGTTCGGTTGGCCAAGAACTCCCTTCCAATTGTCTTGACATAGATTGATAAGTGCTTCATCGATTCAATTGACACTCCATCAATTCTGGGAGCCTTATTTCATGCTAATCCCTTCAGTAGAGCTTAAATGTCTTCCTTTAGTACCATTGGTTCTGATTTATATATTACCTGTTGACATTGTCGAATGATGGCTAGTTCTTTTTGGCATAGTTCTTTTTGGCAAGTCTGTATATTCTTACCACCATCTTTTGATGATTCTTGCATCATTCAATATTTTGTCCATAGAATCTCTCTATATTGTAATTGAGGGCTATCGATTGCAACTTGAGGCTTGCAATTTTTCTGCAGCTAAAAATCTGCTGAACCTGTTATTCATTCTTGGTTTTAAAACTATAGGTCTTTGCACATTTCACTGTAATATTTTGATCTGTCTCCTGGAGCTCCCTTGAAGATTTTCTGTTCTTTTCATTTTTCCATTTATCTTAGCTGCTATATATCCATGAGCAGTTTCAGGGTCTCTTCCGGCACCAAGTTCATCTTTTTTTTAGTTCCTTATCTTTTAAATGACCTATTGCTTTCTTCATGTATGATGTTCTTGATGTCATTCTGTCTTGATGTCAAACAAAATGCAGTGTTTGTATATATGCATACATACATATATATATATATATATATCAGGTGATGTTACTAGAAAAGTACAAATAAATCAAACTATTTTATTAATCTTGTTCTGCACTGCCATATTCCATTTTATTTAATAGTATCATATATTTTTGAAGTGACAAAACATATAAATGTAAAATAAATTAATGAGATTAAGTGAGCTGGTAAGGCAAGAATTGAAACAGTTATAAAAGCCAATCAGTGGTCCATGTGGTGGATGAACTGTGACATAAACCTACACCTATAATAAAATTTTATAGCGAAATACATAACACAAATTAATATGTGTAAAACTAATTCTGAATATCCTGGGTGTGATATTTTTGCTTTATTCATGCAAGATTTTTAACAGTTTTATTGTGATAATTCACACAGCATAAAATTGACTTACTTTATGAAGGATACCAAATTAATGGTGTTGAAGTATTCACAAACTTGTGCAGCTATGATCCATTTCATCTTTATTTTAACTGTTTTATGTGTATACTTTATATTTAATACATTTCAATAGTTTAAATAAACCGTTTTGCCCCAAGATCCTTTTTTCAGTGATCACTTCAAGAAGGAAAGGATCAAGTAGGGCCACATAGCAAGACTTCTTCCTAGATTAGGGCTTACAAGTAGCTGAAAGCTCAAAGCCCATCCATATATCTAAAGTTTAATTACATATGTTTCTGGCTCACTTTAGAGGCAGCATTATCAACAACTTGTTGAGAAATAATTTAAGTAGCATCCATGAGCTATTTGGTAATTATAATAATAATTTTAATCTAATCAATGACATATAATTTTAAGTTCTATTGAGAAAAAAACAAATGTTTTGAGAATGATGAGGGCAATTTGCTTGACATACAATGGTTGGATGTATGGATTGTGGAAAGAGATCTATAGGCCCCCAATATATGATACACATGCATAAGAGCTTTTGAAACTAAAGACAAGGGATGTTTACTTACACCACTAAAAATTAAAATCACTGCCTCTTCTCAGAACACTTGTTATAGCTCATCAGTGTCGTGGGAAGCTGTCAGAGAAGGACAAAGTGAATGACTCCCACTTTCTGGCTGAGATGGCTGCAGGGTATGCTGTTGGTCTCAATCAGTGGTGGGACATGCCAGAGGAAAGAGGAAAAATTAAAGTCACTGAACACAGTGCTAAAAAGCAATGAAAGACAAAAGGCACAAATTTCAATAATACTCATCTGCTAAGACAAACCTGAATCTGTAGGCCTAAGCCATGGCACAAAACCCAAAGAAAGTTTGAAAGTAGAGAATATATGGTAGTGCTAAATTTTCTATATTTGCACAATCTAAAAAGTAAAAGATTTGAACCAAAATCCAATGACTTCCAAATCCACCACCTTGATAGCAATAGTCTGCTTCTTCTTACACAATGGTGTCTCAACCTTAAATCCAGAGGAGCATTTGTTTCTTGAATCTGCAATAGGTGTCTTTCACGTGACGCTCGGTTCCCTTTGTGGGAGTTCCAAATCAAATACTTCTGAATCAGCCTATGAAAAATGATGTCCATCTTGAAAACACCAAATCAAAAATCCAAGTAGTTTCCTATATGCAGTCAAGATAACTGGAGGAACAGAAACTCAATAAAAATATATGACTAGCAAATATAATACTGGGAAGATACTCCCATTGGGAGTCTATATAAATAATATTAAGATTTTTCTCAGGGGCAGAATAACCCTCCCTGATTTACACACTAGCAGAAGTGAAATCAACTTAAGACAGATATATCCCTCCCCTTCTGGTCCTAAATTCCCTTTGGTGTTCACTCAACAAAATTGTAGGAGTGACAGGGACACATTGATCATTACCTAGTCACCACTAAATGAAAAATTGACCCCAACTGAGATAGGGATTCCTCCGTGAAATGGTTTTGGGGGGGGGTGCAAAAATGAGGGAGTAATTAATAAATGGTTCTGAAGCACTAGGCAGACAAACCATAGCATTGTTTAGAAGGTCGGATTAAAGATTACATAACCTGAAAACAGATGCCATACATGTCTTGGTGTTTACCATCATAGTTTTTCATCAATGTTCGTCCTTTTGTAATTAACTAACTTTATACAACATAATGTTCTCCAGGTGCATCCATGTAGTGAGATGCTTTGTAAGTTCATCAATTTTTAAAAAAAAATCATTTTGGGGGGGCCTTTTACAGCTTATTACATCCATCCATTGTGTCAAACACATTTGTTCACATGTTGCTATCATCATCACCATCAATGATTTTAATAGTGCATTATTATATGCTGTTGTGTGAATATACAAGTATTTCTTTTTCCATTCCTTTACTAAAAGCAACTAAAACTCATTATCCTAAACTCCTTCATAGGAATATCTAATTCTCTGTCTTTTTACAAAATCTATCCTGCATCTAATGAAAACTTTCTCTGCATCTACCATACATCTACATATATTCCAATAACTGTGCCACTTTCTTCTTAATTCTGCATGTGCACAGGGATCGTCTGTTGCTTATGAGCCATCATGTCGATTTATATTTGTCTCTGTAATGAACAGCATTCACTAAGCAGATATTGTATTTCTGGAAGCATCAAGGGTGACTAGGTCATGTGCACTAGCCTTTCCTGAGTAAGAGTTGATGTAAGAAAATAGTTAAATACTATCATTGTCATTATCCTGACCTTAAAGCCAGCTCCGGCGGTTCCCGAGAGTATAAGACAACAACCAACACAGCCACCATTAAGGTGGGGAGAAGAGTAGATGTAAGACACTTGCCTGCTTGCTCACTTGAGCAGTTTACACTGACTCTATGTCAGAACAGGACCCAGAGTCTCTTCATTAGGTAATTACATAATACCAGGAATGCAGAAAATAGACTTATTCTCTCATTCCTAGAATGCGTGGGATATGTGAATTTTCCCATCTGAAATTAATCATGCCTGCCCCATCACAGGATGAACAATACCCACCTAAGTCCTTGGGGGTAGAAGTCCTGATGTCCTTTGTGATATAGTGCTGGCGGGGGCAGGGGGGATTGGAAACAATACGGCAGTTCACACGCCCCCCCCCACTCCTCTGCTGAGATTTGAAACCCTTGGGGGAGAAGCATCCCTGTAGGCATCCCAGAATCCTAGATATTTATTTATTTAATTAATTATTTATTTATTTATTCATAGTTTCTTTGAGCTGGCTTCCTCTTTGTGATTTACCATGCTGCAGCTAGTAATGATTTCTGTTCTTTCTGGAAGGTTTTAGAACCCAAGTCTTTTAGTCTTCTCCACATTTTTTGTTTGCTTGTGTGAAGAGACTTTTACAGAATCTCCAGCTATGTTGTCATGTTTTTGACATGCTTGCAGAGGAATATTTAAAAACCAAGTGATAGGATGACGTTCTGTGGAAACCAGTCATATATGGTGGGCACATAAACAAAGTGGCCACAGTGGCAGAGATAAAAGTTTTGCTTGAGATTAGCAACATAAATGTTCAGGCATCAAGGGTGACTTAGCTCCAATCTAATCTGCCAGTATCAGAGACCAACACTGAGTACAAAATATGAGATCATTCTTGAGGTAGATCAGTTATCAACCTAATAGCAGGTTAATTTCATAAGACCACGTTCTAGCATGAAATGGAAGAGGTTTTTTTTTTTCCCCGACGAGAATAGGGAATTCCTCTGGATACAGATTTACCTTCCGTACACACAGTATTTTTCATAAAATTACCATTCATGATTTCACAGTCTATCTACTCTACTACCTTGGCATCCCACACAGAATTATCTTAAATCAAATAACTCTCTTAACAGAAAATGAAGTGTGGCAATGTTTTCATACTCATGAAGTCCACTGGTTTTACAACATTCCTTATTATTATGAAGCAGCTGGCTTGACAGATGAAGGAATGACCTTCTCAAGACACAGTTACAGCAGTAGCTGGGGGGCAACATGTTTCAGGGTTGGGCAAGGTTCACCATCGGCCTGCATATACCCTAAAGCAGCATGCAGTAATATGGTAGTATTTCTCTAATAGCCAGTGTTCAAGGATTCAGCAGGCAAGGGTTGGGAATGGAAATAGTACCACACATTATTACTCCTGGTCACCATTTACCAGCACATTTGCTTCCTATGCCTGAAATCCTGTGCTCTGTGTCTCTGGAAGTCTAAGTTTCAAACCAGGAGTACTTCCTCTTGGGAATTTAACACTGATTCCATTGCACGAGAATTTAATGAGGGTAGTTTTAATACCAGCTAAATCCAGATGACCAGTTGCGGATATAAAAGCTGTAATTGTTATGAGTGTTTCCTTCTTCTGTGTACAAATAAAATATTTTAGCTTTGTTTTCCATTTTAAAATACAAGATTTGCAGATTTAGTGCATTCTTGGTTGTGCATGTATTATTGATATCATACTAGATGCAAATACCTTTATTTAAAAGTTGTACATGTTTTAAGGAAATGTGCAGCAATGCTACATTTGTGTCAAATTTACTGGGCCAGGATTTCTCAGTTTGGGCACATAATCCCCAACGTATAACTTAACACAATGGCATCTACTGCATAATAAGGTTTTCTATGAGCAGCCAATCAATTTTATGAAGATTAGGGTCTGATGAAATACCATTTCTTAGGTCACACCATCTGGTGCAATTGAAGGAAGTATCCTCAAGTATGTGATTTGCTAGCCTAAGGCACTTGGGTAACATTGACAATTAACAATATTTTATTTACATTTTCAAAGATCTCTATCTTTTTCAGCATGATTTTATCATTTCATTGTAAAGTCTTTCACACAGATTATCAGTTTTGTATCAGAATCCGTCAAACTTCTCATTGCTTCCCATTTACTTATTTCATATTGCCATCCCTTTCAAAAATGTTAATACACTCTAGCATGTGAATTCTCTTTCTCTTCCTTCCCCTTTCCTCTAGTAATTAGTAAAGTCTGTTTCTTTGAATGTGAATTATTTTGTATTTTAGTAACAGAGGTATCACACATTATTTGTCCTTTTGCAATTGACTGACTTCAATGAGAATATTGTCCTCCAATTCCATACATAAGGGTTTCACTGATTGTTCACTATTCATTAGTGTTGGATACCTTACCAAGTTAATATCCAATTTTCCACCGGTGGGCTTTAAGGTTGCTTCTTTCTTCTTGCTCTTATGAATAGTTGTGCAAAGAACATTTTTAATTGGGTTATTCAGGTTTTTCTTGTTGAAGTGTTAGACTTTCCTATAGATATGAGAGATTAGCCCTTTGCCCACTATGACAGAGTAAAAAATATTTTCCTATTCTGTGGATTCTCTTTTTGATCTTTTGGTGCATTGTTTTGATGCTTCTAACGGTGCTAGTTTTAGGCAGTAATCTATTTTGAACTCTGCAATATGTGTGTTTACCTTATGTTTTATAGTGGGTTTATATCATTTATTATAGCCCCTAAATTTGCCACTATTTTTCAGTTAATGATCTTTATAGTTCTAGGGCTTACAGGTAGGTCTTTAATTTATCATGAGCTCTTTTTTGTATATGGAGTGAACTATAGATTCTGTTTTATTCTTCTACAAATGGAAATCCAATTTTGCCAGCAACATTTGTTGAAGAGAATACCCTTTCCCCATACAATGTGTTGTAGCTATTTATCAAAAATTACAAGTCTCTAAGTTGGTTGATTTATTTCTGGTGTCCCTATTTTGTTCCATTGATATAATTTCTTCATTGTACAAATATCAGATTGATTTCATTGCTTTTCCTGTGCAGTAAGTTTTGAAGTCAGGAAACTTTTACTTTGTTTTTCTTCGTTAGTAGTGTTTTGCTTATCCTGCGCCTTTTTTTCTTATAAAGTTGGTGATTAGACTATTCATCTCATTAAAGATGGATTTGGGGATCTGGATCGAGATACTATTATACTTATAGATTGCATTGCATGGTATTCACACTTTCAAAATATTAAGTATCCAAGAATGTAAAATATTCTTATATTTATGTAGATATTGTTTGGTTTCTTGTAGTAGTGTTTTGTTGTTTTCTTTGCACAAGCTTTTGGTTCTGGTTAGGTCAATTACTAAGTATTTTATCTTCTGAGTGACTCTTGATTTTTTTTTTGAGCTCTCTTACTTAGTATATGGAAAGTCAACTGATTTGTGTATGTTACTCTTGTACCTTGCCATGTTGCTGAATCTTTCAATTAGTTGCAAATATTTTCTTGTTGATACTTTTTAGTCTTCTACAAAGAGAATGATCTCATCTGCAAATAGAGAATATTTTACTTATTCTTTGCCAAAAAGGTTAGTTTGTTTTCCATTTTTGTCTAGTAGATCTGACTTCTGGTCTTGCAGTTAGAAGCCTAACATGTAATGAGGATTCCTTGTTATCAGGATTTGTGTTATTGAATTTTTCAAATATTTTTCTCTATCAAGTGATAAAATCATATAATCACCTTATTTATATGGTTCATGACATTGATTTTTTTCTAATGTTGACCCATTAGGGCACAACTGGGATAAATTCCATATATATATATATATATATATATATATATTTCTTTTTTCTATTGACTAGCGTTTTGTTGAGAATTTTTGCATCTACATTCTTGAGGGAAATTAGTCTATATTTTTTTCTATTCTGTTAATGTCTTTATTTTGCTTTCAAGGGTACTCTGATTTCATAAATTCAATTTGAGAGTTTGTCATCTCTTTTAGAATAGTTTGAATATATAGCTCGTCCTTGACTGTTGGGTAGAATTTTCTAGTGAAATATTCTGGCCCTGGACATTTTTTACAGCAGTGTTTTAATGACTTAACCAATTTCTTCTTTTGCTATGGGTATGTTTAGGGCTTTTACATCCTTCTGTGTTAATTTAGGGACAGAGACAGTGCATTTCTAGATATTTATGCATTTTCCAGGTTTTTAAATTTGTTGGAATACACTACTTTATTGTATATATACATATATGAATAATATATATTCATTTCTTTGTTTGTTCTGCGATATCTCCCATTTTGTTTCTCATTCACGGTATTTGCATCTTCTCTTTCTTTTCCTATGTTGGTTTTGTCTATTTTGAAAATTTTGTTAATTTGTCTAAAAAAAACAACTTCTTGCTTTATTGAAGCTTTCTATTGCTTTTCTGTTTTCATATTCATTTATTTTGTCTCTAATATTTATAATTTCTTTTCTTTTGGTTGACTTATTTAGCTATTCATTTTTAAATTGTGTATTGCTAATGGTTGCCCTATGAGTATTGTTTTGTTGCGTTCCAACTGTTTTTGTATATCTTATTTTCATTCTAATTTGTTTCAAGGAATTAAAAATTTATTTACTACTTCTAAAATTACTGTTTTTTTAAAATTTTTATTGGGTGCTCTTGCAGCTCTTATCACAATTCATACATATACCCATTGTGTCAAACACACCTGTACACATGTTGTCACCATCTTTTTCAAAAATTTTTCATTCAACTTCAGCCCCTGGCAACAGCTCCTATTTTTTCACCCTTCCCCTCCAAAATGCCCTTGATAATTTATAAACTCTTCTTTCTTTTTTTTTACATGTATTATACCAATCAATGTCTCATTTCATCCACTTTTCCAGTATACATCCCCCTGGGATGGGGACCATATGTAGATAATCGTGATGGGTTCCCTCCGACTCCCCTTCTCTACCCACCCTTTACCCTCTTAGTATAGTTGCTCCCCTTATTGGTCCTGAGAGGTTTATATGTTCTGAATTCCCTGTGTTGTGAACTCTTATCGGCACCAGTATACATGTTCTAGTTTAGCCAGATTTGTAAAAGAATTGGGGTCATGGCAGTTGGATTGGGGCAGGGGGGGCGGTGAGCATTAAGGAGCTAGAGGAAGGTTGTGTGTTTTCTTGGTGCTATATTGCACCCTGACTAACTCTTCTCTTCCTTGTTGCCCTTCTGACAGGGGGTGTCTAATTGACTACTGATTATCTTTGGGTCTCCACTCTGCTCTCCCCCTCATTCCCGTTGATATGCTGTTTGGTGGTTTGTTTTGTTTGAGGTCTTTGGTACCTGAAACCCAATCCCACTGACACCTCATGATCACACATGTTGGTATGTTTCTTCCATGTGGGCTTTGTTGCTTCCCAACTAGTTGGTTGCTCACTTATCTTTGAACTTCTAAAAACCCAAATGCTTTATCTTTTGATAGCCTAGCACCATCAGGCTTATTCACCACATTTGCTTATGTACCCATTTTATCTTCAGCAATCATGTCAGGGAAGGTGAACATCACAATTGTTGTGTTAGTAGAACAAGTTATTCTTGTGGTGAGGATGTCCCCGAGGAATGCCAAAGGCTGACTTTGGGGCCAGGACATGGCTCCCCAGCAAACTTGGCTGGAAAAGACTCATAAGGTCAATAGACCGACCTGGACCTGTTTGAGGGCTTTTCAGCTTTTGCTGATGGTTTTTCTTCTTTCTTTCTTTGTTCTATTGTATTAGCTGTTGTTGTTTTTTGTCATTTTTTAATGCTTTGCTCTGCTTTTTTTTTTGTACCTATTATTGTCTATGCATGTCTACCTGGATAAGATAGACGGGATGAGCAATCTGGAGCAGATAACAATGGGAATGATAAAAGAGAGGGCAAGTTGGGGCAAAAGGAGAGCAGGGTCAACAAACTCAGGGACAAAGGAAAAATATGTGATCTGAAATTGATGGCCAGGAGGATGATTGGCCGAGAGACATTACCAAAACCATAATGAAGGTCGAACATGATAGTAGGATGATAGGAAGGTAAAAAGAACTAGGGGAAAGAACTGGGAGGCAAAGGACATTTATAGAGCTATAAATACAAGCAAGTACATATGCAAATACATTTATTTACCATGACAGGGTACTAAATATCTGTAGATGTATTTATTTATAAAGTATTACAGTAGTAGATGAACACTGGGTCTCTACTTAGTAATTTTTAATCAAGGTGTTTTTCAGTTTCCATGTTTTTGAGTTTTTTCCATGATGCTTCTATTGTTCAGTTCTAAGTTTATAATACTATGATATGAGAAGATACACTTTATTATCTTGTTATTTTTAAGTTTATGAAAGATTGCTTTGTTTTATAACATATGCTTTATTTTGAGTGGCCCATGTGTGCTGGAAAACTATTATATTGGGTGGTTATTGAGTGTAACATTCTATATATCTAAGAGATCACGTTTATTAATTCTTCTGTTTAGTTCCTTAATGTCTTTGTTGAGTTATTTTCTAGTTGTTCTGACCTTTGAGTGCCTATTATTATTGTAGAGCTATCTATTTCTCTCTTCAATTCTATAAACATTGATTAATGTCTCTGAAGATATTTCATTGGGTACATAGATGCGAATTATAGCTGTGCCTTCTTGTTCAATCAATTCTTTAATCATTATACAATGACCTTTTTGTTTCTCCTGGTGGATTTTGAATTGAAGTCTAGTTTCTAAATTGACAGTTCTATTGACATATAATTCACAAATCATAAAATTCAATCACCTACATATATTTAAAAAATCACTACAATTAATTTAAGAACATATTTTTCATTCTTGTACCCCTTTTTTTAGGTCCCTGTTTCCCACCAACCACCCTGCCATAACCCTTAGAAGCCATTAATTCCGTTGCTATCTCAATAGATTTCCTAATCATGGATTTCATTTTAAAAAATACAAAAAAGAAAAACAACAACAAAACAAAATAAAACACAGTAAAACCTCAATTCAAAGGAAAGCAAAAAAATTAAAAAACAGAACAAATTAAAATGTCAAAAAGAGGAATAAATTGGGTGTAAAATTTTACTCTAATTATAACAGCAGTAATCCATTTTCCAATGTACTGTGATGTCAAGTCTATTCACATCCAGGGTTGATGGTCTGAGAATATTCTCAGCAGGCTTAATCCATGTTAGGGGCAAATGGATTTTCGGCTTTTATTGTCATCCAAAGCCTGAATTGAAGTCTGTTTTATCAGAAATTTTTATCGCCACTCCTGCTTTTATTAATTGCCATAGACTTGGTATCTATTTTTATCCTTTGATGTTCAGTATACTTTGTTTTGTGATGGTGATGCTTTAGGTTTTGTGTCAATTTGGTTTATCCAGAATACTCAATGCTTTGGCAGTGAACCCCTAGAAATCCTCTATGGCCTGGCTTAGCACAATATATTGTCACTGAATCAATTATAAACCTCCATAGTGGGGTAAGATTAGGATAGAATGCAACACTTTTACTCAAGTCACAGTCTTGATTGAATGGAAATACAATTCCTTCATTAATATGATTCCTTTGCAATATAAATAAAGGTTGTGTAAAAGCTTCCTTTACTTTTTGCTGGGTTTAAACTCTGCATCAGCTCACCATCTTCTGTCTTGGACTTGGGGTCAAAAGCCTTCCAGGTAGCCAGCCAAACAAAGAAGTCATCAGTGATCTGTCATCTGACCTGCCAACCTCAAATTCATTACCTCTTCAGCCACAAGTCTCCTAAGAAGCCACTAACTAATGTTCTTCCTCTTGATCATCAGCCCCTGCAATTATCTGACTCATGGACTTGTCTGTACAGTCAGACATGTCATTTTGCTTATTTAAAGAATAGGTGGAACTAGATTAGGTGGTGGCCATTTCCAACTATATGTCAGACATATAGAAATACTTGTCTCCAGTCAGGTTGAGTTATAATTGCAAACAAATCCATAAACAAGTCAACACCCCCAAACAACAACATAAACAACAACCTAGAAAACACTTAAATAAGCAAACAAGAACACCAGCAAGGGAAAGGAACAAAAATTCAAGTCAGAACAAATATCTGCTTTCTTTTTGTCAGCCAAGAGAAGGAGCTAGTCAAGGCCACAGACCTAGATGGTTCCTGAATGAGCTATACTTTTTTACAACCAGTATTCTATCATTCTGGCAGTATGTAGGGGGAGTCCAGCAACTTGTGGTCATTTGTATTCCACAGCCCCAGGGGTGTGTGAAGGGTGCAGTCACTGCTCCTTATGTGAGGGTGTGGGTTGTTTCCACCTCGGTCATCTGGGGGTTGTGGGGAATTAAGGATAAACCCATTCCTCCAGCTTAGCACCATTTGTTCATTTACATGGTGTGTGTGTTTTAGTGCCATTCTCCATGGCAGTTTGCTCCTGACTTATCTATTCTTCTCCTTAGCCTTGAGGGTATGTGGTGAGTGCAACTGATCACTTAGAGCAGTTGTTCTCCACCTTCCTAATTTCTTGACCCTAATTTCATGACACCTCATGCTGGTGACACCCTACTATAAAATTGTTTTCATTGCTACTTCACAACTGTAATTTTGCTAATATTACAAATCATAATGTAAATATCTGATATGTAGGATGTATTTTCATTGTTACATGTTGAAAATAATTAAAGCACAGTGATCAATCAAAACAATATGTAATTATATTGCAAAATATTTATTTCTAATTACAAATAAATGATTTTTTCCTGAAGCATGGGTAGCAGTCTTCACGTCAGGTACTCTGATGTGGGTATAACTACATATAGGCGGATTCAGTTACCAAGACCATCAGAAATAGATGTTTTCTGATGGTCCATAGTGATCTCTGTGAAAGGATTGTTTGACACCCAAAGGGATCATGACTCAAGGGTTGAGAACCATTGACTTAGAGGGTAATATGAAACCTGATTGTGCTTCTCCTCACCTGGAGGATGTGTGGAGTAAAGGATATCACATGTTTCTTTTGCTCAGCTTCCAGAGAGGGCACTGTGCTGTGGGTAGAGCTCGACTTCATAGGACCTCTGCAGACCAGCAGAGATTGTCTCAGTCTGCTTCTCCTCTGAATACCAATATTCCATCTACTTGTCTATATGTTCAATATTGGTATATCTAAAATGAACAGATTTTTAGTTGCTTACATCATAGTCTAAAACTTGGTGGGATTCATTTATTATCCCTAGATGCTCTCTTAACAATTCTCTGAATTTTTCTACCTACTTTTGTTGTTATATAGGATCATATATACAAGTGTGGGTATGTTAAATATGCCTATTGAAAATCCTATATATATTTACTATAGAGGATCATTAACCACTATAACTATTGATAAAGAAATTGAATAACTTTAGCAATATCCTCAGTCTGAAATATAACAAATATGCAAACAAAATGCATTGGTAATTATTGATGATTGGCATTCAAAAGTTGAAAATCAAAAGGAAGAAACATGGTTGAAAATATGACCTTGGTGATAGAAAAGAAGCTGAAAAGTGCATGAAATATTTTTACAAGACCAACTATTTCTTCATGAGAGAAAAATTTCCAACTACATACATTACATAAATGACTATTATACACATGGACTTCTCCAAATGGAATTCATAGATATGAGTTGGACTATATCTGTGGATAGAGATGATGGAGAAGTTCAATATCACCAGTCGGACTCACAATTGCTAGTCTACTCCCATTGAAAGTTTCACGGACCCACAGAAGTAGTTAGCCTTTCCTTTCGGGTCACTGCTAGTCATAGCTGACTCAATGGCAGTGAGGAAAAAAAAGAAAATACTTCTCTGAACCAGAAACTGATGTCTACCCTATCGCCAGAATTCCCTGCAATATAGCCAGGTGAGCGTAGGGGTCCACAATCCATTGCTCTATGCAAATGACCAGTCAGTCTTCCAGACCCCAGGATATCTGGGGCCCCATGGGGACACTCCATGCAGACTCCCACTCCCCACCCCCAGAGATTCTTGCTGCTAGGTAGGCTTGTGGTGGCTGTTTGGGGCCTCCCCCACCCCCTTGGATCAAATATCTGACTGATACCTAACCTTGCAGCCCACTCTGCATTCCGTCAGAGCACGGACATGCCTTCAACCTCCAATCACCAGTTACCTTAAATGGGCACCAAACACCCCAACTACTTACCCCCAGACTATATAATCCACAGTCATTTATCCAATGGGCACTACTCACGGACCATGGGACCTCACCTGAGCTGAGTACCTCCCCAATAAAAGTTTGCTTTTGTTATGACTTGGTTCTCATTTGTCTCTGGTGGCACTCGATCACTTTACACTCGCCCCATCAAGGAGCCTCTTGTGGACCAGCCAGCCAGCCCCTCCACCAACTAGGAGGCTCAGGCCCAGGTGCCATAAGGCAGTTATAGGCTTTTTGCCCCACTTGCCTTTGTGATAAGTGCCAGCCAGCCCCTTCCCTGCCAGGCTCTTGTCCTCCAACACTACACACATGCAGAGGGTCCCCTGTAGCCACTATGTTTAAGACCTCCCCCCCTAGGCAATGGACACAGTGTGGCATAACCTGCTGCAGCAGGGCACTAGGGACCCAGCACTTGGAGATAACCTAAGGCACGTTCCCATCACTCAGCTCAATCCTGCCCTCCCCTCTGTGCTCCGAGCAGTGGTGAAATTACTTGCTGGTGGTGGACCCTCCTCTCCCACCTGCCTACCTGTGGGAAGTGACCCAATCCAGGAACAGATCACCCAAGACCAAATCCATCCCCTAAACACACGCCGCTGCATTTGGTCAACACTTTCCATCAGATGTGCAACATGCTCAGCTGCAAACAGTTCCTAAGGAGACCTGCGGGAAGCAGGAGCACAAAACATAGGAGGAGGCGAGAGGGGAACCACAGCAGGACAAATGGGAAACACAATCCCTGAAGGCAGTGGGCTAAAGGCAGTCTACAGAAAACAAACACCAACCTCCCAAAGAGAGAGCCCACAGCTCTGAGACACCAGGGTAAATACCACCTGGTTCCAATAAACCAAACAAAAAACAACAAGCTGCTTCCACAGCATCAATAAGAAAAGAGAAACCAAATCCAATGCAAGATGACCAGCTGGAACTAACAGCATTCTTAGAAAATGCAGATGTTGATCAACCACAGAAATAAAGCTTCAGAATGTTCTTAAGACATGTACAGGTGTGTTAGTCTGGGTAGACTAGAGGAACAAATTTATAGACATGTATATGAATATAAGGAAAAGGTTTATATATAAAAGAAATATGACATTAAGAAAGCATCCCAATCCAGTCCAGTACAAAGTCATAAGTCCGATGTTAACCCATATGCCCAATATTAGTCTATAAAGTCTCCTTCTGACTCATGAAGTCACAGGTCAGTGAGTGCAAAGTCCTGGCACTGGCAGGGGTCTCCTCATGGCTTCTCACTTCCAGGGCTCAGGGTCCATCAACAGCATCCAATGGTACCAGAAGAAACTCATCGCTGGCAGGAGTGTCTACATGGCCTCTCCAGCTTCAGAGGTCTGCCTCCATCAGGGCCAAGCTGTGTGGCTTCTCCTCTGGCTCCTGAGACACTGCCATCTTGTCTTGTCCGTGATTCATCATCTCTGAGACTAACTCCCAACAACTGGGGAGATAGCTTCTCATCTTCACGAGTGAAATATAGCGAGACTTCCCAGACATAAAAGGAGAAAGCCATGCCCACACAGAGGCCTCATTGGCTACTCAATGGCTATCTCCAGATTAACAGGTTAGACTCCACTCCTACATCTCAATCATGTAATTAACATGAGCACATGACTCCCACAACAGGTCATAAGTGAAGCATTAAAGAAGGAAGAATCAATAAAGGAGATAAAGGCCATGCACCAAAGGGAAATACAAGAGCTAAGGGGTGAGCTAATAAAAACTAGTGGTAAACTTTCAGGCCACCCAGAGATGGAGGAGGCAGAAACTGCACCAGTGACCTAGAGCACTCACAAGCAGAAATTAATAATCATGAGTAAAAGTCTAACAAGCCTATCAGAGAAGCAGAAAAAACATCTCAGAGCTATGTCTGATGCGATGAGAAAGAACATTAGAATTAGTGTTCTACGAAAGGAAGGTGCATCAAAGAAACCAGCATCCAAAATACTGATGGAATGCTTGAAGAAAGACTTCCCTAGCTTAATGAATGAAAATCATGCAATCATCCAGGAAGCCTAAAGAATACCAGATAGATTGAACCCCAGGAAGAAATCACCAAGCCATATAGTTGTTAAATGATTCAATCATGTGGAAAAGGAGAAAATTATAGGAGCAGCTAGGGCAAAACTGGCAAGCACATATAAAGGCAAGCAGATAAGAATATGTCTAGGGGCTGAGCCCCATTGGTGTAGTGGTTGTGCGCAGGACTGTGCCCCACTGGGGCAGAGGTTCAATTCCAGCAGTGGGGCTGGGCCTCCTACTCTCACCACCAGAGAGCAGTGATGCCCCCCCCAAAAAAAGAATATGTCTAGACCTACCAATGAAAACTATGAAGAAGAGGAGAGAGTGGAGCAGCATATTCCAAAAATTGCAAGAAAACCATGCAAACCCAAGAATACTCTATCCAGCTAACTTATCTATCAAAATTGATGGAGAAGTAAGAGTCTTCCCAGACAAGCAAAATCTCAAAGAATATGCTGAAATGAATCAAGCCCTACAAAAGCTCCTTACTGACTCAGTAAAGGCAGAAAAACAATCACCAATGACACAGAAAAGACCACCACACACAAAGACTTTACCTAGAAACCATCAAATGGATAATAGCCCCCCAAAAACGCTGGCTCAGTGATGGAAAGAAGGCTAGAATGAACCACAAATGGACACAACCCATGTAAAAGTAATGGAGGTAGGAAAATACCCAACTTAAGAGCAAAAAAATGACATCACAGAGTGCACAGATAGATGTAAGAGGCCTGAATATCAATGGAATGAACTCAGGTCTTAAGAGACAGATATCAACAGACTGACTTACTAAAGACAACCCCTCTATCTGCTGCCTAAAGGAAAGACACCTCAAGATTATGAAAAATTAGGCTGAGAATCAAAGACTGGAGAAAAACAGAGCAAGCAAAGAGCAATTAAAAAATAGGTGCAGCAATTCTAATCTCAGCTAAAATAGACTTCAAAGTGCAAACCATAAAAAGAGACCAAGAGATAAACTATGTAATGCTCAAGGGAATAAGAGAAAAAGAACCACTAAGAATTCTAAACACTTTTGCTCCTAATAAGCATCATCCAGCAAAATTTGTCAGTCAAACACTACAAAAGATAAAAAAAGAAATCACAGTCTCAGCAATCAGAGTATGTGACTTCAATACATTGCTCTCTGAGAAAGATAGACCACTGTGAAAGAAATTTATCAAGGAGGCTTAAGATCTAAATACTACAATGGGAAGATTGGACCTGATAGATATCTACAGAGCTCTCCACCCAAATAAAATAATTTGCATTCTTTAAGCCTACATGGCACATATTCCAAGATAGACCAAATATTAGGGCATAAATCGAATCTGCATAAGTTTAAGTTCAATGAAATCATACAGACTTCTCTCTTTGACCACAGTACCATAAGATAGGCAATCAACTAAAGGAAGATAAAGAAAATAAGGGCTAACAACTGGAGGATGAATGAAATTAGGCAATTTCTAGAAACTAGTGAGAAGGGAATAAAACATGCCGAAATCTATGGGACACAACAAAGGCAGTCGTAAGAGGAAGTTTCATAGCATTACACATACACATATGAAGAGGGAAGAAGGATAGGAAAAGCAAAGAACTTCTCAAAAGAAGAACAAAGTAGGTGGTCTTGCATTACCTGACCTCAAAACAGCCACCGTTATAAAAACATCCTGGTAATGGTATAATGATAGACACATAGGCCATCAGAGTAGGACAGAAAGTCCACAAATAAAAACATCCACATATTGATAACTAATTTTTGACAAAGACCCATTAAAGGTCAAATGGTGCTGGAAAATCCGGATATCCATTTGCAGAAGATTGAAACAAGATTCGCTTCTCACTCACCCCATTTGCAAAAAGAAACCCAAGGTGGATCAAAGATGTAATGTAAAACTCAAAGCTATCAGGGTTATAAATGAGGAAATGGGGACAAATCTATGGGCCATAGTACAGGGCATGCATACACAGGCTACCAGATAAAACAAAAGAAGCACACATGATGAAAGTCAAACTAGATTAATGGGATCTATTAAAAATAAAACACATGCAAATCAAAAGAGTAAAATGAGAACCAAAAGATTAGGAAAATATATTTAGCAATGTCCCATAGGACAAAGGAATAATTACTAAAATATACACAGTGCTACAAATCAGCAACATGAGAATGTCTGACAAGCACGTGGGAAATGCTGTAATTCACTTCCCATCAGAGAAATGCAAATCAACATAATAATCTATACCAGTAATTAAAAAAACAAAAATAGTTATCAAAAAATGCTGGAGAGGGTGGGGGGAGATAGGAACACTTATACACTTCTGGTGTTCTTGTAAAGATGTACCCCCACTATGGAAAAAAGATACAGTAATTCTTAAAACAGATGGCAATAGAAATATCATATGACCCAGCAATGTCATTGCTGGATATATACCTCAAAGTAATGAGACATCTCATGAAGAGAAGGATGCACAGCCATGTTCTTTGCAGCAGAGTTCACGATAGGAAGAAGTTGGAAACAGCCTAAATTTCCCTCAGTAGAAGATTAGAATCAACTCTTTTAAAAAGCGATTTCACTATGGAACTATTTGATATGGGAATATTATATAAAGAAACCTACTTAAAAAAGAAATTAAACTGAACTTGACCTAAACTTATTAGCAAAGGAGAAAGATTTTTTGCTTAGGGAGCACTGAGTTTATGCTAATGGTGATGGAATAATTTGGAAAAGTTGTATCCCATGAAGTATATAATCAATGACATTGCATCATACATTTATAAGCATTGAATGGGACAATGTTTAGCTGTGCATACTTTTGACACAATTAAAAAATAATCACATGAATAATAATCAGTACACATAAAAATGTCCTAAAATTGACTGTGGTATTGATTGTACAACTCTTCTGTTGTGATTAAATTACTGGATTTAATGTGTGTAAAAGTGTTAATAAATTATTCTAAAAACTTGTTGTCATTCAGCAAATTTCAAATTGTAAAGACCCGATAGGACACACTATAATTGCCACATAGGGTTTATAAGGCTATAAGCTTCATGAAATCATATTATGGTATCTTTCTCTCATGGGGTAGCTGGTGACTTTGAACTGCTGACCTTTCAGCCAGTGGTCAAGCATTTAATGTCTGTGCTACAAGGACTCCTTCAATTAAAGTTTATGTTAATTCTGAGGAGTTATTTAATCCAATTCTAAGGTTACCTTAGAAAATCATGTGAGATAGTTGTGTCATATGTGGTCACTCTGAGTCAGAATTGATTTACAACACAATGTACTCCAAAATTCTCACTTTGGAAAGGTATAAAGAGAACAAATAGGAATTGCCAAGGTCACACAAAAAATGCTTTCCATATCTCTATCCACTCTACAGATCAGAACTGTTTATATTTATCATGGAAGCATTATGTTGTCATTATTTGTTTATACTTGTAAACACATATGTAGTTAAATACATTAAATTATGCTTAGTCTTATTCATTCAGTTACTCAAAGAATGACCTTTTAAACATTCACTAAACTTTGTGAATTTGTTAAACTCTAGGATTTCAGTAATGATTGACATAGTACTTGTTCTTGAGGATTTCCCTATCTAAAGAGGCACAGCTTTGTGGATGGATGAAGCAATAAACAAAGTAAAAATGGGTTTAGGACATAAATAAAAACAGGGGAACCAGTGGACCAAAGCAAAATCACATAGATACCAGCAGACAGGACACAAGGAAAAGTGAGTGCTGAGTGGAAGGAAACTTGCAGGATAGTAAATGAAATTGATATCAGTTTCAGTGCATGATAATGTGCCAGGCCGAAGTAAAATCACGTAGTGTCAAGGGCAGCCATAAGCAAGGCTATTTAAGTCATGAGGCCCTATCACTTCAACACCTTTCTTGACATCTACTACCTATTGTCCTCTTCTTTGCAATGGAGACTCCTTATCTTGGAATGTTATTGGAGAGTATACTATTTTATTCTAAGACAAGCGATGAAGGGAAGACTGTTAAGTCTAATTCTTACTATCGTCAATATGCACTTGGATCCAATACAAGTGTTTACTGAGCAAGAATGGATAATATTAAAACACAAAAAGTGATCAATTTTGAGAGAACCACGTTGTATATTCACATCTGTTGATAGAACAACTAAAGACAGAAAGCTCAGCTCTTTGCCATAAAAATAAAAAAGCCCACAAGAGTACTGTCTTATATTCACTCACTGCTGTAGAGTTGATGGTGCCTCATTTCAATCTCATAGGACAGGGTAAAACTGCACTTGTGAGTTTCTTAGTCTGTAACTGTACAGGGGAGTAGAAAGCCCAATCTTTCTCCCAATGAGTGACTAGTAGTTTTGAACTACACACCTTCCAATCGCAGCCCAATATGTAACCGCTGCGCCAGCAGAACTCCTCAACAAGCCTGGGTAAAAAGCAACGAGAACTCAAATTCCAATGAGGGACAAAAATGAGGGCTCAAAAATAAGGAGACTATTACGATTAATTTAGTGAAATTACTTTTTAACTGTAGAGCATTTATATTTCACTATGCCTTAAGTTTGGCAAAAAATAATATTCACAGCTTTAAAATGTGTTTGCTACACCAAACTAAAAAGCCCACTATTATCGAGCAAATTGGCACTCATAGCGACCCTATAGACAGAGCAGAACTGCTCCTTAGTGTTTTTGAGACTGAAATCTTTCTGGAACAGAAACTCATTTATCTGCTATAGAATAGCGGGTGGGTTGAAACTGCTGCCTTGCTGGTTAGAAGCCCAATGCTCAAGTCAATGCTCCACCAAGGGGCCTTTATATTGCCTCAACATGAAAAAATAAAGGCTATATTTCATAAAATATTAATATGGGTAATGTGATAGTTAAGTTTAGTGACAACTGGGTTGGGCCAAGATTCTCAGTGGTTTGGCAGTTAAAGGCCTACTAATCCCTCATTGGTGACCTAATACAGTATAATCAGTTTGATAGTGGCCTCTGCTGTGACTTTCCAAACAATTTGAAGAACACAGCTGAATGAAACTCCCTTAGGTCACACTCCTGATGAAATTGAAAGGAAGTTTCCTTGGGGGTGTGGTCTATTTCTTGAATAAGTGGACACTGTGGAAATATTTGCTCTGTTTTTGTCTGGTCTGGATGTTGTATTTGGCTCAATGACCTTTTGTTGTTAGGGCTTGAGGAAATGGTCTGACAGATTGTCTGCTGATTCAGGGAACTGCCTCTCATCTGACTTTTCACCTAACCTACCAAGCTTCCATTCATGTACCTCTCTGGTTACAAATCTGACCTTCTGACCTTGGATTCATGTGCCTATGATGTCTCTAGTCAGTTGCATTGTTTTCAATCTTGAGTTCATCATCTCTCAAAGCGATTCGAGTCAGGAGAAACCTCCTGACTTGATTTGTTTCTGGCTGCATTGTAAGCATTCTGTCTTTTGACTATCTCAGCCCTGAAGAACAAAATGGAATGTCACATATGACATCTGACCCACACACTTGGAACCATTTGGAACTTGAACTAGATTTTCCCTTACTTCTAGAGTTGTTCTTGATGCAAATTTTCTCCCTCTCTAGGAGGGAGATAGATAGATGATAGATGACAGATAGATAGATCAGCCACTGATTTTGCTTCCTTAGAGAACCCAGTCTAAGGAGGTGTGTTAGTCTGGGTAGACAAGAGAAACAAATTCAGACATTCATGTATACAAGAAAGAGCTTTATATAAAAGTGTAATTGTATATTAAGAAAGCATCCCAGCCAAGTCCAGATCAATTCCAAAAGTCTGATATTAGCCCATATGTCCGAAATCAGTGTATAAATTCCTCTTTAAACTCATGCAGCACATGTAATGATGTTGAATGCAGGAAGATCACAGGCCAGTGGATAGTAAGTCGAATTGATCTAGTGGTGGTGGACACATCTCAGTATTGGATTTTTCCAAGTGGCTCCTCCCGCTCCAGGGCTTTGGTTCTATCAGTGTGGCTCTATGTGTCCAATTAGCAGGAAGTCCAAGCAGTGAGTGTATCTGGCCTCCATTATCAAGCTGCATCCTGATTGACACCCCTTCACAAGTTGAGAGTAGATTATGTAACTGCCACAGGAGGTAAGAGTTTAATATCAACAAACATAAAAAATACTGGAAACAATACTATTAATGTAACAGTGAAAGTTATAATTTATGTCTCAAGTGAAGTTTTATTTTCCTGTGTGCTGCATGGCACACAGTGCTTTATTAATGTATAAATACCAATAAGTATTATGCACTTTTAGATGATAAAATTCATTTTTATGTAAAATTTTTGCTTTTCCACAATGAATGTTTCTAAATTAACCTTTTTCAAAAGCTATAGTGAGTGTTTACATCAAAACAGTGCATTTCTATTTTACAATATTTGTGTAAGAAAATTGAGTGATTCCTCAAGGAAATCAATTGAATTCATTTTTATTTTTTTTTTGGGGGGGGGGAATCACTGCCCTCTGGTGGTCGTGGGAGCTAGCCAGCGCTGCTTCTGAGAGCCGCCGCTGAATTTGAACAGCCAAGCTCATGGGCCGCAGTCCCGCACTCAACCACTTATGCCACCGGGGCTCAACCCTTGAATTCATTTTTAGATAATAAAATTATATAAGTGCAATTTACTTATAGGTATTTCAGATTGACTTTCTTTTACAAAAGTAATTGATACTTATGTCTCCCAAAATACACTTGCTAATTGAGAAGAGGTGTTCTTTTACATCAATTAGGTATATATCTTTATTCCACAGTAAAATGAAGTGTACATTTTATAAATTTTGAATACAATAAAAACACGTTTTCTTCCTATGCTGGACTGACTCAATAGAACCTCTTACTGACCACAAAGGAAAGCACCCGTCGCACTATATAATCACAGGTACCCAGTCCTGCCTGTCCTGTCAAAGTGAACTTAAACCCATCTTGAGATAGAGCGTACCCTGATAATTCTGTCTTGCTCTTTGCAATTATTCTTGCAATCATTGTGCATAAGCAGGAGTCCAAGGGACTATGTAAAACAAAAGATCCAAGTTTTAAAATGAATGTTCAAGCTTTAAAATATTATTTCAAGACGAGAACACTTACGGAGATCTGAACAGGGCTCATCAACAAACATTGCGCACTAAAAGGATTTGTTTCTGGCTGCATTGTAAGCATTCTGTCTTTTGACTATCTCAGCCCTGAAGAACAAAATGGAATGTCACATATCAAATTATTTTACTTACTAATTTGCAAATATAAATGTTTGTGTCACAGAGAAAGCCTAAGATCATTGGAATTGTACATTGCTGATCTCTTTCTGAAGTGACAGAGGGCAAGACAAGAGACTGTGGGACAGAGAGTTTTAAACCATGACACAGGGATTATGGGATAGTGCAAGCAAACAGCAGACTTCCTAGTTCAAAAAGACAGAGGCCAAGCAGCAACATGGATGAGAGACTTAAGACTAGAGAGAAACTTGCTTGCTAGTTAAGAACAGGCATTACTGTGTGTGGCAGTCATGTGTTTATGTTAATTTTATGATTGAGATGTAGGGATGGAGTCTAGCCTGTTAATCTGGAGATAGCCATTGAGTAGCCCATGAGGCCTCTATGTGGGCATGGTTTTCACCTGAGACTCCTGGGAAATATCGGGCTATTTCCGCCATGAAGATAAGAAGCTATCTTCCCCAGTTGTTGGGAGTTAGTTAGAGAGATGATTAACCACAGGCAACACAGAATGGCGGCAGCTGGGAGGCTGGAGTAGCCAGTGGAGAGACCACACGGCTTTGCCCTGATGAAGACAGACCTCTGAAGCTGGAGTGGCATGCTGTTGATGGACCTGAGCCCTGGAAGCGAGGAGCCTTGGGGAGACCCCTGCCAGCGCCAGAATTCTGCACCCACTGACCTGTGACTTCCTGAGTCAGAAGCAGACTTTATAGACAGATTTCGGGCACATGGGTTATTATTGGACTTATGACTTTGCACTGGACTGGATTGGGATGCCTTCTTAGGGTCACATTTCTTTTGTATATAAACCCTTTCCTTATACCTATATGCGTGTCTCTGAAATTTGTTCCTCTAGTCTACCCAGACTAACACACTATGGATCAATGACTGTATCTTTACTGCTTACTAATCCTGACTTGTGGTAAATTCCTTACAAAACTCCCATAACTGTAGGAAAATGCGTTATCATGCAAATTCAAATATAAATTTTATTTGATACATTTTACTTGTTTATATATTTTTTTCAATTATTGAAATGTATTCACTAGAGTACAACCAAATTTTAAAAGTGGTATACTTTTATGTACAGGTAAAAAGAAAAAGGAAAAACTAAGTGGAACACAAAAATAAAAGCTTAAGGAAAGTTGAAACAAAAAAGACGGGGAGGTTTGTGAATTCCTAATGAAAATTCCAAAAGTAACTTAATTTTAAAATATAATGTATCAGAAGGGACTTCTGTTGAATGATTGAGTTTAATGGGTACAAATTGTGGTAATACTACTACTATGGCTGAAATTACTAATAGTGCTAAAAGAATAATTTTCTCTGAATTATACATAAATTTCTTGGTTAGCATAATTTCCTTCTAATTTACCCATCAAAATAATGCCTATAATATGGATAGTACACATATTGTAGTCACTATTGAAAAGACTTTCATAATTGCAAACTATTATAATGCATATGCTATCTGTGCAAAATAATATGTCAGAAATCAAACTAATTTATAACCAGAAATTTTCATATCTGTAGGTTTCATAAATAACAGAAATATAGACCCTGCTTTGTAGGATAATTTTCTTCTAATATTGTATATTATTTACTTGAAGTTAAAATGATCATCCACATCAAGGAAATTATTTAAAATTTTGTGTTGAAAATGTCTAGGTGGTAAATAAACAACATTATGTAGCCAAAATATATTTCTGGAGTGCAGAAGTAGAGTAAAAGTCATAAGGGATGCACTGCTGGAGAGGGGAGCTGGAGACATGGGGAAACCAAGACGAATGAGCCCCTTCAGGCCAGTAGTGAGATTGAAGCTGCTGGATGGGTGGAGAGAAGGTAGGGTAGAGAGATGGAACCAACTGCAAGAATATACACATAAGCTCCTATTGGAAGGATGGGCATCAAAGCAGTGAGTTGGGGGAGGGGTCAGACGGTGTAAGACGTGACAGAACAATAGTAATTTATAGAGCATTGAGGGTTGGTGGGGAGGGGAGAGCAGGGGAAGAGGGGAAAGGATGGAAAAGCTGATATCAAGGGCTCAAGGGGAAAGGTGGATGTTTGTAGAATGATAACAGGTGCTTAGCACAGTATGTTTATTTATGTATTGTGAAAAACGATGTACGAACCCCAAGTAAAATGATTTTTAATTAAAAAATATCATAAAGAAATAAAAGTGCAACCCATCATATATGTCATGTATGTCTAAACAGCATATGAAGAACTAAATTGATATTTACTACTTTTGAAGGAAGTGAGTCTTTTGGTGTGACAAATATGATAAATATATCATCATCATTACAATTCATTTTAGAACACTTTATTCTTGTACCCATTATTATAGTATAACTTGACATTTCAGTTGACCTGTAGATTCTACTTCTGTTATTTTTCATATGGATCAACTAAATATTACCTTAAGATACATGTTTCCAAAGAGGGAAATCTTGTAGAGTGACATGATATTTATTACTTTAAAAGATCATACCAGTGGAAAAGTTGCAAAACAAGTACTTGAGTATTTTTGTGAAGTTTTCAAAATAATTTTTAACTGTGGAAGCCAGTCAAATGAAAACACTACCAATATATTAGGACTTTATAAAAACATACAGCGACAAATTTTAGAATGTATTAAATAGATCATTTTCTTCAATTTTCTGGGAATTTGCTGAATCTTTTTTATAGTTTTATTGGCATATAATTCACATGTAATATGTCTCACTGAATTTTATTTGATAATTATGGTGACAAGTGATTCACATACTCTAAAAATCAATGATTTACCATATTTTTTGGACCATAAGACTCATCTGACCATGAGACTCACCCAGTTTCTGGAGCAAGAAAACAAGAAAAAATATTCTAAACCAAATAGTACTAGTATACCAAAATATTTATTAAAATAAAGCAAGATACAGTAATATTTAACAACATAAACTCAACAGTGGTGTTAAGAACCATCATGACTTTCATGAAAAAATGAGGGGAAGTGTGTGCTGGGCCCATCATGTGACCTGACTGACATTGAGACTCCAGGAGGTGGAACTTCCCTGAACACACAGAAATCGACAACATGCAAAAAGCAGCGGATATTAAGTAGATGTTTGGGATCATAAGTAAAATTTCTGGGCTGCCACACCTTTGGACCATAAGATGCACCCTTGTTCTTCTCTCACATTTTGGAGGAAGTGAGTCTTTTGGTGTGACAAATAGGATAAATATATCATCATCATTACAATTCATTTTAGAACACTTTATTCTTGTACCCATTATTATTGATTTCCCATTAATCCCTGGCATAACCTTACGTATAACTCAAAATTCCCTGTTATAGGTGCTGACGCAGTGTGATCCTGTAGGGCAGAGTAGAACTTCTACTGAGAGTTTCTGAGACTGAAACTCTGTGGGAGTGGAAAACCCCTTCTTCCTACTGCTGAATAGCTGATCAGGTGAAGGCCAACACATAACCACTATGCCACCAGAGCTCTCCAACGTACCTACATCTAGTTACTGTTTCTATGGCTTTATTGATTTCTGAAATTCATATAAAATAAATGATATGAAGGATGGAAAATCCATACATAACTGCAAAACCCAGAAAAACCTCAATCCAAGAGAAAGAAGAAGAGAACAGAAACTTACAACAAATTTTAAATGATTCAAAGAGAGAACGAATGATAATTTTAAATTATAGCTTAATTAAATATGCAAAAATCCACATTCCAAATGCACTCAGTCTGAGGGCACTATTATCCCCAGCCAGATTCAATGGTCTGAGGAAATTCAATGCAGGCTTAATCCGTGTGTAGACACTGAAGATGGATTTTGGGCTTTCGCTGTGTTACATAGGCTTCTGTAAATTAATTATTCTTAGATTAGAGTGTAAGCTAAAAGTCACTTAGTTTTTCTAGTTTTTACATATCCCTGGTCCACATTAGAAGCAGCATTATCAGTTTGTGGAGCAATAACTTAAGTGAACTCCATAAAACATTATGTAATTCAATTAATGGTACCATCAATCTAGCCAATGATGTAGAATTTTAAGTATTCCTGAGAAAAGGAAAATATGCATGTATAGGAAAGAGTTTTATACTAAAATTCATGTAATGTTCACTTGCACAGCTTAAAACCTTAAGTAATTGACACTGCTTAAGAAGTGAGGGTTAAACACAGCCAAGCATTTCTTTTTATTATTATTATTATTAAATACTTTTATGGGAGACTCTTACATCTCTTATCAAAATCCATACATTCATCCAGTGTGTCAACCACATTTGCCCATAAGCTGCCATCGTCATTTTCAAAACATTCTCTTTTTACTTGAACACCTGATATCAGTACTCCATTTCTTCCCCCTCCCTTTACCCCCCTCACAAAATCTTGGACAACTCAAAGATTATTATTTTCATATCTTGCATCATACTCCATCACCCTCACCCACTTTTCCTTTGTTCATCCACCTGAGAGGGGGTTATAGGTCAATCTTTGTGATTGATTATACCTTTCTCCACTCCCCACCCTCCCCTAGTCCTGTTGATATCTCTACTCTCTTTGCTGGCCCTGTGGGGTTTAATCTATCCTGGATTTCCTGTGCTGCAAGCTCTTATCTGTAGCAGTGTTCATACTGTTGATCCTTTCAAAGAACTGACTTTTAGCTGCATTAATTTTTCCCACAGTTTTATTGTTTCCCCTCTCCTGTACGTCAGCTCTGATTTTTATTATTTCTATCCTTTTCTATCCAGAACAGGATTGTTCTGTTGACACTGCTCTAATTGGAGTGAGTTTTGGCCCAACTTAGCAGCCACAAGTCTCTTTTACTCTTTCAAGTGTTCATGTATTGCTATCAGCTTCCTCTGATAAATGCCTTTGCTATATCCCAAAGGTTTTAGTACATTGCATTTTCTTTCTCATTGGTTTTTAGAAACCTCCTGAATTCATCTCTGATCTGGGTCAATACTCACTCCTTTTGCAATCGAGAGTTGTTTATCCTCCAGTTGTTTGTCCTTGTTTTCTTCATTGTGCTTTTCTTGATTTCCAGCGTTATGGCATAGTTGTCATAGGGAGAAATCTGTATGATCTCTTATGTGCTTCAATTTACTCAGGTTCAACTTGCATTCCAGCATATGGTCTATCTTTGAGTATGTGCCAAATGGATTTGAAAAGAATGTGATTTTTTTGTCATTTGGGTGGAAATATCTGAAAAATTATCAGGTAAAATCATCCAATTTTGCTGTTTAGATATATAGCCTCCTTGTTAAGGTTCTTTCCTTGTGATCTGCTTTTTCAGAGAGTGGTATATTAAAGTCACCTACTATAATTATTGAGCCTGTGACTTCTTTTTTTATATTTCGGTGTATTTGATTTACAAATGTCATGGGTCTCTCATTGGTCTACTGTTCCCTTAAGTATTATATAGTGTCCCTCATTGTAGCTTGTTATGCATTGTCCCTTGATATCAATTTTGTCAAAGATTAAAATTGCCACCCCTGACTTTCTGCATTGACATTTGTTTGGTACATTTTTCTCTAGCCTTTATTTCTCAATGTTTTTGTCTATTATGTATCTATTATAGACAACAAATTGATGGGTTATGTTTTTAAAACCAGTGTGTCAGCCTCTGCCTTATAATGCTTGAGCTCAGTCCATTGATATTCAATATTATTACATCCATCTGTGTTTTTCTACCTACCTATCTCATTGGTCTGTGTTCTATATGTGTGTATGTGGTTCATTCTGGCCTTCTTTCCACTACTGAGCAAATGCTATCTTGTGGACTCTGGAGGTCATGTATTCGAGAAGTCAAATTTCATGATTGAGATGTAGGGGTGGAGTCTAGCCTGTGAATCTGGGGATAGCCATTGAGTAGCCAATGAGGCCTCTGTGTGGGCATAGACTTCTCTTATTTCCCTGGTGGAGATGCGAAGCCATCTCCCTAGTTGTTGGAAGTCAGTCTCTGAGACGACAAGCTACAGAAAACACAAGATGGCAGCGTCAAAGGAGCTGGAGGAGCAGGAGGAGAAGCACGTGGCCTTACTCTGATGGAACCAGACCTCTGAAGCTGGAGAAGCCACGTGGAGACCCCTGCCAGCGCCGAGTTGCTTCTACCACTACTGGATGCTGTTGATGAACCCTGAGCCCTGGAAGCCAGGAACCATGGGGAGACCCCTGCTGGCGCCAGGATTCTGCACCCACTGACCTGTGAATTCGTGAGTCAGAAGGAGACTTTATAGACTGGTATGGGGCATATGGGCTAATATCAGATGTATGACTTTGAACTGGACTGGATTGGGATGCTTTCTTAATGTTCCATCTCTTTTGTATATAAACCTTACCGTTATATCCATACACATGTCTATGAATTTGTTTCTCTACTCCATCCAAACTAATACCTTGGCTATTTTCTCTTTGTTGCTTTCTGGGTGGAGTTATTCTGTGTCAGTCTCTTATTTGTGCTAGTAAGTGTTGATCTTCTGCCCATACTGGGTCAGCAAGGATCTTTTGTTAAGACTGGGATTCTTTTTATGTATTCGTGGAGATTTTCCTTATCTGGGAAGACTCTCCTCCATTTATCTTAATAGTGTGACTGGATAATATTATTGGATTTGCATTATTTCCTTCAATTTTTAGAATATGTTACTGCACTTTCTGCTCTTCTTCATTGTGTCCACTGATAGGTCTGAGCATATTCTTATTAAGGTACCTTTATAAGTGACTATTTGTTCTTTGCTAGTTGCTCTTATGGTTTTCTCCTTTTCCTCACAGTTGGATAATTTAACTATTATGTGTCTTGGTGACTTATTTTGGGGATTCAGACTGATTGGTGTTATTTCAGCATCCTGAATGGTTGCCTGATTGTCATTTGTTAAGCTGCGGAAGTTTTCCTCTAAGAATTCCCTCAGTATTGCCACTGTTGATTTTTTTTTTTGTTATGTCTTGGCTCAGTAATTCAATTCTTCTAATAGAATTCCTCTTCATAGCATCAGGCATGACTCTCAAGGTCTTTTTTTCAGCTTTTCTGATTGTATATTTGACTGTTTTTCCTGTTTGTTGAAGTGTACTTGGTTATCTTCTAGGTCAGGGGTGTCAAGCTTAATTAAAACATGGCCTACTTGGAGCAACAGGAAAGATTCACATGGGCCATATAACATTAACACATTTTGTTAAATTATATTTTGAAGTGAGGATTCAGGGTTGTAGATAAGATAATTTAAATAATATATAATAGGCTGAGCCCCAGTGGCATAGTGATTGTGCGCGGGACTGCGGCCCACTGGGATGGAGGTTCAATTCCATTAGCGGCTCACCAGGAGCAAAGGCTGGGCCTCCTATTCCCACCACAAGAGGGCAGTAATGCCCAAACAAACAAACAAAAAAGCAAAATAGTATATAATTGCTTTCATTAAAATGTTAATTTTGTTTATTTCATTTAAAAAACTAAAATTATGCTTCCTTGACCATGTGATGGGCAGGTTTGTTATGCCAACATGGTCACAGAAGATTGGTTGGTACATTGCCATGGCACGACCAATGAATACATGGGATGAATTGAAGGGCAGAGATAGGAAGGGCTCGGTGAGTAACGCCCTCTCTCTTGCTTTCAGATCTTCGGACCAGAGAGCTGCCTTGTTTGTCCTGTGCCTCGACCTCCAAGCGACACTACCCGTAGGACACCTAATCATGGACTGTGGAGCTGTGAGTTGAGATTCCTTCAAGCCCTACTTCGCTACGCACCTGGGATATACATCTCTTGAGCTGGAGACTGTTGGATTCTGTCATCTGGCTGATTCTTGGTGACCTGCTTTGCTGTTCGCTGCCTGTGACCAGATAGCCTGAATGGCTCTACAAAGGATTACTCAGCAGCCCTCAAGACTTGAAGGACTGCCAGTCTTCTAGCTGTCTCATGCAATTGAGTTGCACCAAGCAATTTGTACTGCTTTATATAACTGTTTCCTATCTTATATATTCTTCTTTCTATATAAATATATAAAGAGAGTTACTAGTGTCCTGGTTTTATTTCTCTAGAGAACCCTCTCTTGCACAAGTGGTACCAGGAGTGCTTCTAAAGAAATAAAATCATAAATATGGGTCTCTTTGATTGGTTCTCCAATCTGACTAGTCTTAAGAGCACTGATGATGCTAATTCTAGATCTAAAGCCATGGGTAATTCTGCCACACCTACTAGTCCATGGTGTGAAATAGAAAAACTGATAACTAAAGTAGGAGCACCGATGAATGGGGTGCTGGTTGAAGGAGAGGCACTGGGAGATCGTATGTATGATATTTTCCAGCAGTTTTATCAAGACACCAAGTATAGGGAAGCTGGTTGGCTGCTCCTCCTTACAATGTACTATGTGATTAAGGAGATGGATTGCCTCAGGGCCTCAGAAGCAGGCCTTAAGTGCAGACTCACAGATATGAAGGGTTCTGTCTGTGCTTCAAAGGACAGCCTTCTTGCCTAAAGTAAAAGAGCCAAAATTGCTGAGAACCAGGTCCAAAGTCTCATTATGCGAGTGTCTGAATTACAACATTAGCTGAATGGCAGATCTAGAGCAGTGTCCGAAGCCAAAGTGAGGGCATTGATAGGAAAAAATTGGGACCCTGAAACATGGGATGGGAATATATGGGCTGATGATCCAGAAGAGGGGATATTATGCCACCACTAGAAACAATTGAACCAGCCCAGTCAATAGATCCACCCCGCCCAGCTGAAGATAATAGTCTATTATCAACAAAGCAACCCACACCTGAGCAGATCAACCAACCTACTCAAGGTGAAGCGCCAGGTGGGGCTGCATCTCTACCATTGCCTGAGGGAGATGCCTTACAAGATGGTACTGAGAACAGCCAGGAAACACCCTCACCATTAATAGTATCTGTTAGACCTGTAAATAAAGTTAAGGCAAGAAAAGCTTCTAAGGGTGAGGCCGAGGAGATTACTCAAGAAGTATGCTATACTCACAAAGAACTGCTCGAGCTTTCAAATACATACAAGCAAAACCCTGGGGAGTATCCCTGAAATGGTTACTGAGGGTATGGGATAATGGAGCAAGAAATGTAATATTAGATCAGTCTGAGTTTCTGGATATGGGACCCAAAAGCACAGACTCTTGTTTTAATGTCTCAGCGAGAGAAGCTAAGAGAGGAATCAACTCCTTATTTGGCTGGGTCACTGAGGCAGGGGTTGCCAGATGGTCTAGATCAGACCAACTTGAGGTGCCTGACATACCTTGGTACACTGTAGAAGAAGGCATCCAAAAGTTGAGGGAAATTGGTATGGTGGAATGGATCCACCAGGATATGCCCTTGGAACCAAAAAGGGGGTGTCCTGAGGACATATTCTTCACTACAACCATAAGGAATAAGTTTGTGAGGTGGGCCCCAGCATCTTTGAAGACTCCTATAATTGCTATGTTGTGTACACCAGGATTAACTGTGTGAGCTACATTAAGTGAACTCTGACATTTGCCCACGATGGGACTGATTGGACTCTGTGGTGACAGAAGGCAAGTGTCAGCACTGAATCAACAGAGACAGAATGGACGCGGTCATAAGAGACAAAAAGGCTTTCATGGTAATCAAAGCAGCCTGTCTCATGTGGAATTATGGCATTGGCTACTTAGTCATGGTGGCCCTAGGAGTGAAACACGTGGGAAACATACTAAATATTTACGTTACTTATACAGGCAGAAGAATGCTGAATCAGGTGAACAGAGGGAGAGGCAGTCACGATCACTCAACAAATTCCCAGACCTGAGACAGTTTATAGACCTACAACCACTTGAATGAGGGGAAGGCCTGGTCCCTTGGAAGAAGAACCCGGCAAAATCACCAAAGGTTTATGCTTTTAGTCTTTCTTCTAGCCTTCCCCAAAGGGACCTGTGGCCTTTCACAAGAGTGACTGTTCACTGGGGGAAAGGAAATAATCAAACTTTTAGGGGATTACTGGACACTGGCTCTGAACTGACACCAATCCCAGGGGACCCATAGTGTTTTGAAGGCCTGCCAGTCAGAGTGGGGGCTGTTGGATGTCAAGTTATTAATGGAGTTTTTGCTCAGGTATGTGTCACTGTGGGTCTGGTAGGTAACCGAACCCAACCTATGGTTATTTCCCCAGTTCCAGAAAGGGTAATATAGAATGGATAGTAGAAGAAGGTAGTTCTACCTACCAATTATGACCACGTGATCAATTGCAGAAGTGAGGTTTGTGATTAATCATGTATTTTCTGTTTATGAGCTTATTGAATCTTTTCTTTGCCCATGTAGGATAAATCAGCTACAATTGGACTCGGTGTGCTCAAAGTTATATTTATGATAGATGTTTGATGTTAAGTATAAGTTTGATTTTATTCATGTCTGGAAATTCAATATGGGTAAAAAAAATGTGTACAGGTGCCATGTTGGCAAGGGCTGGATTATGATGGATAGGTTTGTTATGTCAAATGGATACAGAATATTGGTGAATCTGTTGTGACGGCACGGCCAATGAAAACATGGGATGAATTGAAGGGCAGAGATAAGTAGGGTTCAGCGAGTCCCAACCTCTGTCTTGCTTTCAGATCTTAGGACCGGAGAGCTGCCTTGTGCGTCCTGTGCATCGACCTCAAAGCAACACTACTCATGGGACACTTGTGGACTGTGGAGCTTTGAGTTGAGGTTTATTCAAGCCCTAATTGGCCACGCTCATGGGATACACATATATTCAGTTGGGGTCTGTTGGATTCTGTTGGTGACCTGTTTGTCGTCTGCGGCCTGTGACAAGATAGCCTGAATTGCTCTACAGAGGACTACTCAGCGGCCCTCAAGATTTAAAAGACTGCCAGTATTCTAGCTGTCTCATGCAAGTGAGTTGAACTGATGAATTTGTACTGCTTTATAGATAGATAACTCTTTCTTACCTTATATTGCTGTCTCTATATATAAATATATAAAGAGAATGATTAGTTCGCTGATTTTATTTGTCTAAGCGAACTTTGCCTGACACAGTGTGTGTGCAGGCTCAGCATCCCTCGGTGGTCACCTAACAGAAATAGACCTGTGGTTCTCAATCTTGCTAATGCCATGGACTTTTGTATAATTCCTCACGTTGTGGTGAACCACCCACACTAAAATTATTATCACTCCTTCATCTCACTCACTTTGGAAATGTTATTCATTGGGGACACCTGTGAAAGGATGTGGGACACCACCAGGGGACAGGATCAACTAGGTGAGACTCACTGTTCTAGACCCTGAAGCTTTTCCTGCACCAAGTGGCCCCCCAGCCTCCTGTTGTGCAATGGTGTGCTGGAGCCTCTGTCCCAGTGCCCACAAAGTGTGGACTGGGCTCCCTGGTTTCAGGATCGCATGCTATTTTGCACGGGCACCCTTGGGAAGGTTATGTGGCCCAAGGGTGCCCGTACCCTACTGAGAGACCAGAGAGCCACCGTGGTGATGAGAGTGCCAACAAGTTTCCAAGACCTGAGAACCTATGAGCAACTGGAGACCACCCTGTGTGGCCGAGCCTTGAACTCTGACATCATGCTGGCATGGTGATTGGCACTCTGACTCGAGTAGACAACATGACTGTGGTCAGGCTCCTGGAGCTGGTGAACACTTAGTAACAGGTGTGCTCTCTGGAATTGCAAACCTCTGAACACGTCCCAATGGCTCTCTGTGTCTGTGGATCCGGCGGTGGCTGGCAGGGTGCCCATGGCCCTGGAGCACTTGCTCTTCTCAGAACCTGTGTTGGTTCATGTATTAGGTAATTAAGATCTCATCTCGTTGAGTGGGCCCAGACCAAAGATCAGACATCCTTCTGTGGGCATCAGCTTTGAGAGTGGCAGCATTTCATGGATAGAGTGAGCCACCCTGGGACTGCCTTGAAGGTGGGGAAGACTCAGCACAAGGTCTGTCACGTGGGACTGAGTGGACCCTCTAATGGTGAGGTCCACCCAGGCCAACGTCACCAGGGGCTTGTGCAGAAGAGGGGGAAGAGAATGTGGAGGAGCCTGTTGACAGGGGATGTGTGCAGGTTTTCTAAATGGGATCATATGGTCTCCCCATCATTTGACATTATCCTCAAGACTTATCATGAGTTTGGCAAATC
>PVJH01012348.1:0-65400 GCA_004026705.1 Nesogale talazaci
TAGCAGGTGGGAGCCCTCGAGGGTAGACCTTACTCATGACCCAGATGATGACAAAAGGGAAACAGTTTTCTAAATAAATCTTAGAATGATAAACCCAGAAACCCAATTCTCTAATTTTCCACATCTGTCTCTCTTAAAATACACACAGTAAAATTCAGCAGTTAGTTTATTTCAGTTAACAAATGTTTGTTACTGTCTTTTACCTTTTATTTTGAAATATTGTGTTTATTTCATCTGTATTTTGTTTTTATTAAGGGGTATGCTCTTTGAAGAAAATTTGGAAATATCATTTCTGGCCTTAACAGGATTCATATTTTTGCCATACTATGTATCGATCACCATTTTCAAAGTTTACATATGTAATTTCATTAAATTATATAATGTACACTACATATGTTCCATACATAATAACATTAAAACTACTGAGTGTTCTAAATTATGTGAACCTCAGCTGTGTCATTCTTGAATGGATTACCATGATGGGGGGCATTTTACTCTTGATGATTTATCTTAACCATAACTTACTTTTCAACTACGAGTCTGATTGATGTAGTAGGTTATGAATTGAATTACTAACTGCGAGGTCAAAAATTCAAATCCACTGACTTCTCCATCACAGAAAGATGAGCTTTTTCCTGCTCTCTCAGAGAAATTGTTAAAGTGTTAACTTTGTGGTTTTCAGCTTAAGCATCAACCACAATTGAATACATACTCTATTAAATGTTTGTTTGACATACACAGTTTCATTTTGATCATTTATTCTAGAACCTGAATCTGGTTGGAATTTCATTTGGGCCATGGTAGCATATCTCTCATTCCAGATTCATGACCACTAAATGGATATCTTACCGTGGTTGTCATTTTAGAATTAGTGAATATGTACATTCACTCATTTCTTCTGTAAAAATAAAATATATTTGTTAAAAATGTAAATAATTACAGCAATCATCACTAATCAGTAGTAAACAATGATACTAATTCCCTTTTATTAAACTTTATCTGTTCTAATTTTGTGTTCATATGTAGTTACAAGTAATCCTTGAAATAATCTTTTCTTATTATATATTAATTTTTCATTATTATCTACTTCAGATATTAAGCTAAAATTAAATACATTTTAGTAGCGTTACCATGGTAAGTCAGTGAAAGAATTAGAATTTTAAGTCTATCACATAATACTGATCACAGACCTTCTTATGACTCAGAGTAGTCCTTGAATATTTTTCATGTTTGTTGTTGGAGATACTTGGTCACTGCCTACAAGAGTATGAAGAAATGGAAATAATCAACAGAAAGTCATACTTGGTCATTTGTCCTTTTTACTAGATAAATAAATAAAAGTCTCCCAATGATAGAGACTAGGCACAGCCTTTTTACTTTTTTTTTCAGTTTTTTAGGCATCACTGCCCTCTGGTGGTGGGAGTAGGAGGCCCAGCCTTTGCTCCTGTGGAGCTGGAATTGAACCTCCATCCCAGCGGGCTGCAATCCTGCGCACAACCACTACGCCACCAGGGCTCAGCCCTAGGCACAGCCTTTTTGTAACATATTCTGACTGGAAGGAAAAGCTACTGCTCACACATTGCTATTATCCACACAGATTCTAAACACTAGGTAAGCAAAACAAGCATCTGCAGCATTTTTCCCGGGTGATATCAGAGTGCTTTAGGTAAATAATACCCTTCCTAATTGTGATATCTATTGATGAAAATGATCAAATAATGATTTACAAAATATATACATTTTATAATATGTACATATATTTGAATTAGTTTATGCATTTACATATTTATTCAACATCTAATACCCAATACTATTCAATAACAAATCAGTCCTCCAAATTCCTAGTTTGTGCCCAGGGATCCATGGATTCAATGTCTATGTGAATTTGCTCTACCTTTCACACTATAACACTAATAAACACCAAAAACAAATTGCATGAGGGCTAGTCTGGCCTCCCAAGCTATACAGGAGAGGTCAAGACAGCTCTATACCAGCCATTTGGCAAAGGGCAGGCCCGGCTTCACTTTCCATCTTCCTTTTTGACCTAATTCGGATATCAGTTCTTCTTCCCATGACACTCCACTCTGTTAGCTTCAATAATCCTCTGCAATGGCTGCCAAACACTCCCAGAAAATAATTGTGGTTATGGGTATTTATGATGAGGATCATATTCATGATTATGGGAGTTAAACGCACAGATCGGGATAAAGAATATTAAGAATATACTATGTTGTCCACAGGAGTGCCTTGTTCTGGTCCAGAGGCCTCAGCCATGGAGTTCATGGCCTTGAAAGCAAGCACTCTGTTTCATCAACCAAGAATGATCCCTCTGCTCTGTGCCATGGTCTCAGAACAGTACCTGTGCTCCTCCCACCACTTCACGAAGGGCCCGTGCACTTGCGCTGCTCGTGGCTCTTTGTTGTGGATGGTATTAGGCTGCTTCCTGGTCCTGAGTTTGACATAGCTCTCTTACATCCAGGGAAATGGCAAAATTGTCCTATCCTTTTATTTGTGTTTTGCATACCCAAGTTTCATAGTCAACCCAATCCTTTTTTAGGAGTTATAGAGAAATGAATGAACAAGGCATAAGTAATAACTTCACTTTACCACACACATGTAAAGCTAAGTATCTCTATGGTTTCTCACTAGCTGATATCATTTCCTTCTAATATGTCCACATTTCACTACTTTGGGGTTTACTTGGTAAGCATTTAAAAATAAATGAAAACATTCACAAGCTTTATTTTTTTTAGTATTTTGCACCAAAATCTGCCTGACTACAGAAGACCTTTTTTACGGCTAGGCAAGAGCAACAAACCACCAACCGAAATGAATATTTTTTATTCTAAATAGTATAGTGTTAACAAAGTGACTAAGTGAATCATCTCTATGTAAATGTTCATAAGACACAGACACAAAAATAATCCATGTCCTTCTTTAATTTTCCACTTTTCCCCCAAATAGCCCAATAGAATCTACTATTTTGACAGTACTTTTAGGGAGATTATCCTTTAAAAGATAGCTTCTAGAGAGGATTTTAGAGTAAAATATTTAGAGTAAAATATTTTATCATTTTCTTCTTAGAAAAACAATGTTACAGGATAAATTGATATACTCTTTCATTGTACCTTATACTAGAATGCTTTTCAGTGTTGCTTTTATATCATCCAGCACAGCACTCTTGGCCTGACTCTTACCACCGCCGCCCCCCTTCCGCCCCTCGCTCTTCCCGCCCCCCCCCCACCTTCTCCCCTGGTTTCTCCTTAAGCATGGCACCACTTCTTTTCGCAATCTCCACATAGAACAAAAACCTAGCCTGAAAATGCTAGGATATATTTCAGACTGTAGACGCAGAAGGACTGTGGGCTTTTAAAGCATTTTCACAACAGAAATGCACATTTCAAATTGGGAATTTCTGTAAGATAAGATAAGGCCCATAGTGTTCTTTTATTGATGCACAATGCAAGGCAATTTTTATAGTCTCATATCTCTTGTAATAGAAAATATGACCTGAAGCTACACATAACACCGGTATTTGGAGCCATTATAGGCCTTTGTAAAGTGTATTATGCCTTGGTGATGCATTCAGAAGAAATCTAAAAATATATAAATCTAACTATTGCCCTTAAACTACACCTTGGGGTGAGATTTCAAGTTTTCAGAATCTGTATGTTTCTAAGCAGGTTAGAATTTTAGAGGCATTGGCTATTCCTCAAATGCATGTTTGAACTTTCCCCAGACAGAAAGTAGAAGCAGTTAGAGAACTGCATATAGATGAAAAAACACTATTTTGAAAACAGTCAATTAACATTGAATGCTATTATCTATGCAAAATCATCACAGTCACACATGCTAACACTTATACATTCACGTAAGCATACATAAATAGATCCCTTTATCACTTTATCTTTATTTTTCTAAATAGCACTTTTGATCATCTAATATAATGACTACATATTTACTTATTTATTATTCAATTATATATCCCTATTGCCTAGAAAGCAAGTGATAAATAGCACATGTCTTGTATGTGTCTACAGAATAAGGCAAAAATTAAGGAGGAAGAAAACTCTAGTTTATTTTCACGTAACCTATGATGGTTTCTCAAAATGCGTGCTTAATATCAAATTGTTTGACTGCAAAGATCAGAACTGGCACACACGCTCTGTGTCACACGCAGGTGGTACTTATGGTGTACTTGTGGTTCTCTCTTCTGTTTTAATTTATCTTATTGACCAATTGTCAATGAAGAGCTATATTGCCACAGCAGTATTTTAATTTCTCATTAGAAAAAAAAGCAAAAATTTTAAAGCCCTATAATGTATCCAAACTTGAAGCAGTCACAATGATCAACACATAACCATACACCCTTCTGCAAGGTGAAGAACAGTAGAAAATCTGAACAAATGGAGACAGCAGTCAGCGTGAGAGATTAAAATAATAACAATGTACAATCTATCAGGGTGTTATGAGGGTGGGGGAAAGAGGAGCTAATACCAAGGGCTCCATAGAAAGAAAACGTCTAGAAAAGAATGAAAGCAGATTGTGTACAAACATGCCTGATTCAATCAATGTGTGGATTGTGATAAAAGTTGTAGGAGCCCCCCAAAAAATGATAAAAAAATATGTAATCAAATTTAACTAGCTTATTCAAAGTGTTACTTAAACATAATCAGATACTTCCTTAGAGAGTTTTATTCTGTATCATTTGTAGGTTACAGAAAAAATATTAATTATAATACAGCACATCAATAGTTTTCTTATATTTTGGAAATTAAAGATGAAACTGATTTAGTTGTGCTCATGAGATATTAGAAAGTTGATAATCTATTTTAGATGATGTAAGTATAATTATATTCATTGGCAGTAAAAAAAATTTGCCCCAAATAAAACAACAAAGGAAATCTTTCTATGGATTATTTTATCACAGTATCCAAGTATGTTTTTATTTAATAATTTACATTCTAATTATCTATCTATAGATAGATAGATATCATTCCAATTATCTATCTATAATCCAGGCATACTTGTATCAAGACTAATATAAGACTTGCATATAGTTCACAAAAACCTTAAATAAGACAGGTTTATTGACTTCTGATTTTTATACCCTATACATCTATTGATCATAACTAAATTGAAATAAAATATGCAAATATATCCTATGAAACTTACAAATTTTCATATTATTGATATACTAAAATGTAACTGAGATAAAATTACCATTATTAAAATGAAAAGTATGATCGTAAAATGATAAATTTGTTCACTAAAAGATTATATTTCTGTATAATATTAGACTGTTTTATTTTGAAAGTATATTCTAAATTTATTTACTTTGGTTTTTTTTTGGGGGGGGGCACATCACTGCCCTCAGGTAGTGGGAGTAGGAGGCCCAGGCTTTGCTCCGTGGATCTGGAATTGAACCTCCATCCCAGTGGGCCGAAGTCCCACGCACAACCACTGCGCCACCGGGGCTCAGCCCTTCACTTTGTTTTTTTGCCCTTAAATTTACTTTTGAAAATAATTTTGAGTAAAAAACTCTAAATTATTCTTAACTTTTAATAAATACCAGTTAATTTTCAATAACAAAAAGTGATTTTTATATTAATGAAAATTAAATTAAAAATTGCCCCAATAGTTAATTTAACTTGAAAATAATTTCTAAAACTGCATGTCATCTAAGACATGCTCATTATGCTCTATCAGAACCATGCAGATTTTAAACGTGCTTAAAGCATACATACTTTGTCAATAGAACAGTTTAATTTTGGAATTTAGAGTTTGAATACTTTCTTCCATTCTTTCACCTTGGGAAAATAGGAAAATTGCCTATATTTAAAAGTTTTTTACTAGTTATTTGCGTCCATAAATTTCTTCCACCTTGCTGTGCTATTAATGCTTTTATCATTATATTTATGCTTAATTAATAAATATTTTACTAAAATCTTAGAAGTGCTTCAGTCACGTGTATTTTAAAATCATGCTATTTTGTGTCTCTTAGATACAAATTAAATAATTTGGGGTCTTGGATCACAGAGTTGTTTGGGGAAAAGCAATGAATCAAATTTTCACCAAAAAGAGAAAAAGAGTGTCATGTGAATTTTCATGTGTGCTCTCTGCTAGAACGAGAGGAGGAGTTCTACTCCCGTGAACAGTCCGTCTGGGAAATGCAGAGCAGCAGCTCGCCCTTGTTCTGGAAGGTCACCGTGAGCTAGAATTGAATCCAGTCCAGGGCTCTGGTACCTAGCAATGGTAGAAGTCATAGTTCAAATAAAAACATGTTTTCACCAACTTAATACGCTTTATGTGCTTACTGGAAGGGCACTAATTACATTGAACATGTTTTATAGCCTTCACCAGTAGCTGTTGCCATGTTTTTCTAGCCATGAACATTCACGGTCACCAAAACAAGGCCTCCTGCTTTTCCCACCCTTCTCACACTGCTGCCTGCTACTGCATTCTGCTTTCTGTACATTGTGATATTCTTGACATCTCATGAAAGTGGGATCAGGAAATTTGTTTATCACTTTGTGATTGATTTATCCCACTCAAGATAGTCATTCAAGATTATGATAGGTAGAATGCTTTCCTTTGCTTTTTAAGAATCAGTCAGATTTCATATCTGAATAGACCACCTTTCGTTTGCCCTTTACCTGTTGCTGGACATTTGGATTGTTTCCCTCTTTTGAATGTTGTGAGGTGTTAATGTTAGTAATTTTGCCACTGTAAAAGGCTGCATACATGTTCTCTTTAAATTGATCCTTTCTTTTTGAATTAATTTTAAAGGATTTTTATGAAGCAATATGTATACAGTGTATGTGATATAGTCTGCAATATATAAACAAATTAACTTGATGGAAAAATCACAAAGAAATGTAGATGATTAAAGAAAAACATCAAATCATATTGAATTCAGAGGAATGAATGCAGAAACTAATGGCAAATAAATATTAAGATAGCAAATTGTATGTATATATGCTTGTTCTTTTGCTGTTTCTTTACAAGACTCCACAATTTGCTATATTAAAGGCTAAAACTAGTCTCGATACATTTTAGACTTTTAAAATTCAATAACAGAAAAATAAGGAAATAAGAATATACTATTGGATTTTTATCAGGAGGTCTGGGTGCATAATGGGCTGCTAACCATAAGATTAGCAGTTCGAAACCAACTGCTCCACCAGAAAGAGGGAATTTCTACTCTCATAAAGTTCCACAGTCTTAGACTCCCTAGGAACCGATGTACCTGCTTAATAGGGTCACTATGTTGAAGTCTACTTGATGGCTGTGAGATGGTGGGGTTTTTATTCTTTGTTTGTTTCCTAGGATTCCGTTATTATGAAAAAAATTAATTCAGACCAGAATTTGTTTAAAAATGTTTTTTTCTGATCAGTGGGTGGCAATAGACAAGTTCTCCCAGCAACACAATTGTTTGTGTCTCTTTATGGCATCTTAAAAAAAAAGAATATATTCTATACAAGGGCATAGAATGATTTTGAGATAAAGAAAAATATCAAAATTTTATTTAACTCATGACTTCTTCCAAAATTATTGAATATTTGAAATAAGTTTATAGTAATAATGTCTCATACAAAGCAACAGGTTTTAGATAGATCAAGTATTTAGAAAGTTGGAGGAGACCTGAAATATCAGCTAAGCGTGTGAATCAGCCCCCATAAATAAAGAAATTGTGACAGTTCACAGACTGGTGGAAAAGACTCTAGAATTGCCATTGATGCGATAGCTACTGATGTTGTAATCAGATATGGTTCAGCGTGTTTGATATTAAGCAAATATCTTAATTTGGGGTCGTTTTCTGCTCCATGAGTGCCTCAAACACTGCTCAAAGAACAGCTGACAAGATTGAAATTAATGAAGGTGATTTTTCTAGAAGAAAGTGTAAGCTAAACAAGACTTTCATTTATAGAATGATCTATAAATACAAGTCTAGTCAAACACAGTGTCTTCCCAGACAATGGACTAAGCCATTTAATTCAATGTAAAGAGGTCAGTTCAGAAGATTCTGACAACAGTTTGGGGGGAGTCCAAAGAAGTGCCCTGAACAGATTTTCTTAAGGTAAGCAAGATGTACTCCCTCATTCATCCAGGGTAGTAAGATCTGTCCCACAATGACGTGGGAAACTATCTCATCCATCCTGCACTCCTAATCTTAATGGTTGAAGTTCCATTCATTTGGCAAAATTGCTATTTTGACATGCTATTAATTGGAAGGTATGGCTTATTTGGGGAAGTTAGAACTTAAAATACTGTTTTCAAAAGTATTCATAGAGAATATATCAAGAAACAATAATGTCACATTTTGATAGTTTTGTTTAATAAAGATGTCTGATTTTATATTAATGCATTTTTATTCTTGTGTATTTCCTTCTTCCCGACAATTATTTCATCTTTTTGTATCTCTGCTAAAGATATAAAACCCAACTTTTCCTTCCCTGTATGTTTTTATTGTTTCTAATTCAAAGAAGAAATTGAAATGAGTTAAAAGAGATGAAGTTTTTAAATGATATCAATACTCTAGATTTCATAAACCATATATATGCTTATTTATTTACTTGAATTAATCTTTTAGTTTGTTATCAAAGGGAGGCAATGTAAATCTTTCTCATGGGCTTTCACAATGCCAAAGTACATAAGCTAAAGTCTTGTCATTTTTCTCCCTAAGGAACATTCTGGATAAACTTTTTCCAATACAGATTTGTTTATCCTTTTAGCTGTTTACTGTACTTTGAATATTCTTCTCCAGCACCACAATTCAAATGCATCCATTCTTAAATCTTCCTTATTCATATGCATATAAAAATACTATGGTTTGAGTCCTTATAATAACAACTTTGCTTTTCAATACGATAAAGAGGTTGTACAACAGTTTTTCATAATGCAACTCATCTTTACTACTCATAATCGCTGTTTCTATGAGGATTCATTATGGAAGTAAGAAAGACCAAATGATTAACAACATAAATATCTTCTCCATTTATCATGGTGGTACCGATTGGGTCAGTTGGGAGGTCTGATCTTGTGTACATTGAGTTGTAACATATCCTGAAAGCAGCGCTCCTCGATCTTCATCAGTACATCAGGTCCTCCTCCCTTTCAGCAAACCAAGTGTGCCATCTGCATATCGCAGCTTGTTAAAATGATTCTGGCAATCCTGATGCTGCATTCTTCTTCATAAAATCCAGCAACTGTGATTATTTGCTTAGTATGCAGGTTGAAAATATGGGGAGAGGATGCAATCCTGATTTTAAACCATGTGGTATTATCTTATTCTGTTCTCACAACTGCCTGGTGATCTATGTATAAATTCCACTTGTTCATGGGAGCACAATATAGTGTGCTAGAATACCATCCTTATCAAGGTTGTCCATAGTTTTTTATGACCTACACAGTTGGATTCTTTGCCATAGTCAATAAAGCACAAGCAAACATCTTTCTTGTATTTTCTGCTTGTAGTCAGGCTCCATCTGGCATTCCCAGTGGTGTACCTTATTTCGTGTCCTTTTATGAATCGGGCCTGAAATTCTGGCAGTTCCTTGTCAAAGTACTGCTGAAACCATTGTTGAATTATCTTCAGCAACATTTTCCTTCCATGTACATTTTTCTATAATTTGAGCATTCTGTTGTGATACCTTTCTTTGGAAAGGATATGTGTTATTCTGTGTACATTAGAGAAACAAATCCTCAGAAACACATATTTAAGAGAGAGTTTTATATAAAGGGTAAGTGCACATCAAGAAAACATCCCAACCCAGTGCTTCCCAAGCCCACAAGTCCAACATTAACCCACCAATCCACACAGTCCTCCTCTAACAAAACACACACAATGATGTCAACTGCAGGAAGAAAGCCAAATCAGTAAATGTGTAAGCATTTCAGTGCTGGCAGGGGTCTCCAACCGGCTGTTCCAGAATCCAGGACTACATTGGGACAGGGCCACTTGGCTTCTGCTCAGGGATGTCTTGCAGGAAGTGAGCCTTGCCAGCTGAGGCATGGAACTGGCTAAGGCAGTTGCACCCTGGTCAGATGATCAAAGAGCAAGAGACCTGAGAACTAGAAAGGCCAAGCTTACCAAGTCATTTGTCTCCCTGCCTTTCAATTAACTCCATATGTATTTATCGGCCCAGTTGGCACAATAAATCTTAATTATCTCAGGGTACAAATATAGATCTCCTCAAATTGGTGGACTAAGTAGTTATCTTCTGAACACAAGTGATGGGTAATAATTATAGTAATAAAGAAATACAGTTGGTGGTAAATCAAGTAATTCAGAGTGCAGGTGGAGAGAGAAATTGCACGTACAGAGAGAATCTGGGAATAATTTTCCATCCTTCTTTCCTTTTGCTTTATAAACTCAAGAGAGCAATTACAGTCACCAAACACATCAAAATTATCATGAGGTTATCAGCCGTCTTGGAATGTGGTGGAATAGGATTTGCTCAAAGAAAGCAGAGTTGACACTGCAGAGCTGCTGTTCGGGTTGGTAGCTTTCGGTCTCCGTTCCGAGCTCTGGTGGACCTGTGTACCGCAGCACGAAAGTTTCCTGGTCTGGCACCTTCTTCACAATTATTGTTGCTTGAGCCCATTGCTGCAGCCACTGCCTCAATCCATCTGATTGAAAGTTTTCACTGCCCCTTTATTTCAGCAAATGTGATATTTCCAGGGGCTTTTCTCTCCTGAAAGCATGTCCAAAGTAGATGAGACAAAAATCTCAACATCTTTCTGTCTATGTGGTATTTTGACTTTATTTCTTCAATGAAACATTTGTTAGTCCTTTGCAGTTTGTGATGCATTCAATATCATGTACCAGTATTATAATTCAAATATAGCACGTTCCTTCTGTCTTCCTTATTCATTGTCCAACATTCACATGCAAGTGAAAATACCATGGCTTGGATCAGGCACATTTTAACATTTCAAGACTCTAAATGATCTGGTTCAGCAGATTTACCTAAGACAGCACACGTTTTGAGACCCTCGATTAGTATTTGGGGCGGGGGGGGGGGGGGGGGGGGGGGGGGGGGGGGGCTCACTGCCCTCTGGTGGTCATGGGAGCTACCCAGCCCTACTCCTGAGAGCCGCTGCTGGATTGAAACCAACAAGGCCAGGAGCTGCAGTCCCGCACTAAACCAAGTAACGCCACCGGGGCTCAGTCCCCTTGACTAGTATTTCCATGAGCATTGACTGTGGATTCAAGCAAGACAAAATCTTTGACAACTTCAATCTTGTCTCTATTTATCATGACGTTACCTATTGGTCCAGTTGTGCGAGTTTTGGGCTTCTTTGCCAAGAGTTGTAATCCATACTGAGCGTTCCAATCCTTGATCTACAGTAACTGCATAAGAGTATTGATGGTCTATTTCACAGCTACATTTAACAGTTACCCAGGAAATTTAGCGAGAACATCTAGGAGCTTTGAATGTCTCCTTCAGATTTGATGAGAGACATGAATTTAAATTTTCTTGGCCAGATGAAAATGAGCAGATTTATTTCCCCCTGTGTAGTAGCATATTTACTTTGATTTTTTTCATTTGTTTCAGTAACTTAAAATTAATGTTCAGAATAATCTAATCATCCTGTGACATTATGGTCAGAAGAAATTATGCCTCCATGTGTTAGAAAAATTTAAGGAAATTATGATATTGGAATTGAAATACAAGGTGCATATTGACAAAAAACAGGGCTGTATGTCTGTCAGGTGATTATTCAGTAAACAGTGAGACAGGGTCACTGGATAAAACATTCTAGCACTCTTTCAATTTTGCAGAAGTGGACTTCTGAATACCAGAGCCAGAAGACAGCAGGTGAAAGTCATAGTGTATAACATGCAAATTAAAAAATTTGAAATCATAATCAATCATTAAAAATTCATAAAACTCACACAGAATTTGGGAAGAAAGGGGCAGAGAGGTGGTCAATGTTGATGCTACATGGATCATCATTATGGTAACGGAAATACTTCAGAGTGAAGGCGCTATCACCACAGAGAAACAGGCTGTTATCCAGATGCTAAATTGTGCACTCATGGAGGAGAAGTACTGTACATAAAGATGATCATTTTGAAGGGATAAAAAAGGTTTTATTTAACTTGATAAAAGTACTTAAAGGACCATGATTTATTAAAAAAGAAAATTTTCATAGAGGCAATGATATCCTACAGGCCCTAATAAAATATGTAAAAAGAATCACATCTACAAGAGGAGTTAAAAAATAGTAAATCATTTTATGAGGCTAGAAAGTTTTTTGCTAAGGCAGCAAAGTGAAGGAGGTCTTCAAACTCATATCAAGGAGACTCTTAGGCAGGAGAATTTGGTTTGCTGTACTTTGAGCTCCAGGGTCCATGATAAAATGTTTGCAAACCTATGAAGACTATGAAATTGAGAGTGACACGAACAGAATGAAAACATGAGAATCACGGTGAATGATTGAACTGCATTGAATATCTACTAGTAATTGAGGTTTGTAAATTGAGACAGGGCTACTTCAACACAATTTTACAAAGCAAAGGAATCAAGTTCATGACAATTAATTCATAATACTTAGTGGAAGGAAGGGCACACTACCCTATGCTATTAGTCTAGCCAAGTCTAGTACACTATACTATGGTGTGTAATAAACTAGAATTAAGTGCCCCGAGCTATATTTCTCCACAAGTAGAAAATTTGAGAAGATGGCTAGGTATAAAACATGAAGTCATTTTATTGAAAAACAAACAAAAAACTTTTTCCCACAGGAAATAAAGTATGTGAGTGGAAAGGTAGACCCTCCATGTAGAGTGAGCATGAACTGTGTCTGTGAGTTACTTTTCTAATAGCTAAAATCTGCATAAAATAGACACTGAAATGTCCAAGATCTCTCCTCCAAAACATTGATTCATCAATTATTTGTGTACTTATACATACAATGTCTCTATCCCATCCCACACTGTAGATTTAATTCTAACTTATAAACCACTGCTGTTTATATTACCCACATATTTTTAAATAAAATATCAAACATGCTATTATTGACCATCTATAAATTTGAAAGCATACCCTAAGTTATTTTAATTAACATAATTAGAAAAAAATCCCCCTAACTAAAGGCAGTTAACTTAAGGTACAATACTTAATACAGGCTGAAGGGAAGTTTTATAAATAACTTAAACACAAGCATGTTGAAATAGGCTATCACCTAGAGGTACCAGATAATCTCTGAGATTTTCTCGCTTTGAGTCAGACTAGCCACTATCGAGTAGCTAAAAAAGATACCCTGAGATTGACCTAAATTTTAAAGTGCATTATTTCCATTTGCTTCCTCCTGCTCAGTGAGGTTTCCTTTGGTCATCCTGACAATTGAGTGAATAAAAAGCACCTGTAGGTGACTCTTCAGAGTGTAGATTCCAAGTTAAAAGCTCAGGAGAATACCAGACTTTCTCGTTTTGTAAAGAGTTTCAGTACGAAAATTCATCTGGGCAATTCTAAGGGTCAGAATAAATTAGATGACAGTGTATTTGGGTTTTGGTTATTCTTTCTGCATTCTGATTTCAAACAGGACATCACGAAGGCAACCCTTTTTCCCTATTGAGCTACCAAGTGGTGTTGCCCTTCTAATAGCATGCTCTTGTCTAACTTAGAGGGAGTCAATTAACTACAGCACTCCTGAGTAAAATACCTGCAAGTTCGGGTCACAAAGGTAGGCCTCTAATATAAGACTAAAAAATAACAACAACAAAACTCTGCTTCGGATTCAATTCCATCACAAAATGGCCCTGGAAGGACGAAATGCCCTTGTATATTTCCATGACTGTGACTCTCTAACTTTTCTATAACTCTTCCCAGACTGTAACTTTGTAACTCTTCCATAACTCTTCCATGACTGTGACTCTGTAACTCTTCTGTAACTCTTTCATGACTGTGACTGTAACTCTTCTGTAACTCTTCCATGACTGTGACTCTGTAGTGAAAAGCCTCATCCTTATCTCACTGGGGGACTTCCAGTCTAAGCATATAGACTTCTGCTTGACTTTACTACCCATTTATTAGAATGCCAGAACAAAATTAAAAACGTAGCATTTTATTTTTCAAGATAAGCGTGATAATGTAAGACAATAGCAATGGTAGCTTAACACTGGTTTGATTCCCAGGAATGACATTATAGATTATCTCTCTTTTTTTTTTTTAAGATTTCTTAAGAACTTCATGTGACATCATTGACTCTGAATATCAAAAAAAATGTTTATTGAGTTCTTACATTGAACCAGGAATCATTCTTTATCCTTGGTAGGATAAAGTGAGAGGGAAATAAAATATCCTTCCCCCACCCCCACCCAAGGCATGTAACATACCAATTGCAAGACAAAGTATTTATTTTAGAATTTATATTATTATGAATATTGGATTATACAGAAAAAAGAAACAGACTCAATTAAATTTCAATGAGTACAAGTAAAACTTTTCAGAATAATTATGAGTGCTTTCCATGTAAACATATGCAAAAGATTACTGTTGAATTGATTCTAACATAGTTATCCTACAGGGTAGTGTCCACATACCCCACAGGGTTTCCGAAGATTTTAGTCTTTATGGAAAAAAGTTATCACATCTTTATCCCATGAAGCAGCTTCTGGATACAAACTATCTACTTTTGCAACAAGTGTTCCACTTAGTTCCTTTGTGAACATATAGCTTAATCCAAAAGAAGATGAAACTAGAGCTTCCAATAGGAGGATGACGCTGAGGGACCAGGTGTGTCTTATACACGGAGAAGACACCTTATACATGGGGAAGTCACCTTATACATGGGGAAGGCACCTTATACATGGGATAGGAACCTTATACACAGAGAATGCATCTTATACACTGGGCAGACACCTTATACATGGGGCAGGCACCTTATACAAGGAGAAGGCACCTTATACAACAGAAATCTAAATATCTAAGGCAATATATCTCATAAACAAAAGCATTTGCCTGCACAAAAATATAAAATTAAATATTTAAAAGTAAGAGCAATATTTCTAACATACTTTCCATTTTTTTCTTAATAGCAGTGACTGAATTATATTAGCATTTTGATAGCATTAATCTTGAAAGCATTCTTCTGTTCCTTTTCACAGTGAGCTCCTCTCTGCATTCTCAGGGAGAAAGACCAGGCTTTTTTCTACTCCTGTAAAAATAGTGAGTGTCAGAGACGCCAACAGAAACAGCTCTACCCGGCCCCTTTACAATGTCCACCAGTTGATATCAGCTCGATGATAGAGGGTTTTGTTTTGATTGTAAATCTATATTTGCTAAGAATAGGTTTTTCTATTTAAAGGATAATTGCAAGTATTATTTATCTCCTAAACAGAGGTAACTTACTTTCTATTTTTAATATTCTTTATATAACAGTCCACTTAACTTCACTTTAAAAAAAACCTAATGATCTAAATAATGAGATAAAAAACCACATTTTCCTGTATCTCCTTAGATATGTTCAACTACATTGAAATAAAATACTTTCACTTCCGAATTTTATTTTAATACTTAAATAAATTTGCCCTGCTATATGATATTTTGGGTTAGCTCTCAGGCCTTCAAAAATTTTCATTAATTTATTTTCTAATTTAAAAACCATTTTATGATAAACCACACAGCATCTGTGTCCTACTTCCAACAGCATATCTAAATTATAAGTTTACTATTTTAGATCTTGTTTGCAGGGTTTAAGTTCTTCAGTTGTCAGACGATCAGTCAGTCTTGGTTTTGTGATACATTAGCCTTGAGGATTCCCTTTAAAATGATGCCCAAACTTCAAATATCTATTTATATTCTCATGTTACTTTAAAAAAAACATTGGTATTATTTATCTAGCTCCATCAATAATCTAAAATTATGCACTTAAAACCAGCTAAATCCTGTTACTTTATCCAAAATATCATGCCAGATGTAGTAAATTCTCTTTCATGTTTTAATTCGATTTATATAAACAAATCTTGACTACCTTCTGGATAGAGGAGTAAGTGTGATTTTAGCTCTCAATTGTCAAGGATTCTTTAAGGGGTCATCTAACTTCATGGTGTTCCAAATTCCTCAGCCTGAGAGAGCTTGCAGATAATAAAGTCCACATGGGATTTATGAAGATGAAATGACATAAATTTGTGAAGCACCATGCAGATGTACATGTGTTACTGAAAGATGACAAAAGTGAAATATTTGGTTCTTGAATTTCTCAAAAAATGCATTCAGCGTGGTGCTCAGTTTGCAGTGGGCACGGCAATATTGCTTTGTCAACAGACGCCTCAACTGATGGTAATTAAAGAAGTTTTTTCTTGACCGAGAAGCACTGTTAGGTCCTATCCAGTCATTTCCTACTCAGAGGGTGTTCATGAACAACACAGCCAAATGCTGCTCTGCCTCGTGTCATCTTCACAGCTGTGCTGTTTGAGTCCATGCACGAAACACATAGAGAACAGGTCGAAAGATTATGAGGTTGGTGACATGTATGGAAGAATGATATTTTTATTTATTTTTGATGACAACAAAAGCATATGGAACTTCGTCAGGGCACAAAGTGGGATGCCATCTCAGATAACATCATTTGTTGGGTTACTTGCAAAACAATGTTCTGAGTTATACAAAGCCCTGGCTTGGGATGGGTGGAAACCTAAGTTAATATGTTTAGTCATATTTGGGTTTTGCAAATGTGATTAAATTAATCAAGCTGAGATTATTATTTTTTCATCAAAATTGAGGTACAAGTACATGCTTCAGATATTTCTGAGAATTAAAAATAGCAAAAAGCACCTAGTGTGTTGATTGACAAATGGTTAAACCCATTGCCACTGAGTACATTATAACTCATAATGAATCCACATAAGGTTTCTGAGAGCAAAAATATTCTTAAGAGACCACCTTCATCTTCTCCAACAGAGCAGTTGGTGGATTTGAACACCCAACTTGGAGTTAGCAGCCCAACACGTATCCCTCAGAGCTGCCAGGGTTGTCTTCTAAAGGTAGCTTTTCTTGCCTATGTGTGTGTGCAGACGTGACTAAAAATCTCAAACCAGAACATAAATTAGTTTTGAAAGTAGCTGAGACTGTATTTATAAATCTCAAATATCATGAATACTTACTATATGTATGTGACCAACTAAGGTGTTGTATTATTAATATAAAGCAATTGAATCTAATTTTAAGGAATAGAACATCATTCTGTTCAATGTGCTTATCTTGTATAGTCTTATTATCCAGTGCTTGAATATTTAGCTAATGCAATTCTGCCTCTATGTTTAATGTTAATAGATGCACTGTAACAATTTACTTACCTTCTCAGACATTGAAAAATGGGCCAAAAACGCTAGAAATTTTAATATTGTAATATTCATAACAAGCCATGTAAAACCTGAAATTTCATTGATGTCATATCATCATCTTACAAGCTTTTGGAGTTTTGCAGTGTTAGGTGTTGCTTTCAATAGCAACAATCATATCGCTGTCTCCTTTATTCCAATGCACAGTAACAAACTAGAAATGCCCCATAAGATTCCATGCTGTAACAGACTCCCATGTCTTTCACCTGTAAAGTGAGGGGTAGGTTCAAATCACTGTATTTTCCATTAGCATCTGTGTGTTACCACTGAACAACCAGAACTCCATAGGACAATGGTCATCGTAATACAATTTAAAGGAAAATTTTCAGTGAGCCTGCAGTGATCTTATGAAACAAATAAGCAAGTCTTGTAACTAGATCCTACTGTGGATGAACTGTCTTCCAATCTAGTTTTGGCCTTTGCTCATTCTGCAAACAAAATAAACTCACAGGATTCTTTACACATACCTTAACTTGAAGTAAAACTTATGGAATTAAATCGACAGGTTTTGAATGGAAGAGGCTGACTTGAAAAATCATCTGAGATTATGACAGAAGCTGCATTGATAAATGCTGGTGAAGCAATGCCATTATTCATGTTGATTGCAATAACCACATTCCACCAACTCAATGCCACCTTATGGTAATATAATTCTTCCATCAAGGCTATCAAATGCCGGCTGCAAGAGGTGAGACAGAATCTCCATACCTCAAAAGTTCAAGATGCAAATATATGTGCTCACATATTCCTTGACTTTCTTCAAGTTTGAGGGTCAGATTTCATCTTCCTGCTATTATCAGATTCTAAATGCAAATGGAAATGTCTATAATTATTGGCAGGTTGTATAAGATAGTAAACTAACAATGACATAAGATGTAGATTTGTTTACCCTAAAGAATATAAACTGGATAAGTGAATGTAGGATTAGATTAGATAGATATATTACAATGATCTTTCTAAAATTATTTTATCAATTTAAATTTTTACTAACATATCAGTTCTGATTGCTCCCTTTCTTCAGTAATATTTGGTAATGTCTGCCAATATTGTGGCTGGAAGACAGGTTTATATCTATTGCTTTCTCTGAATAAGAACAAATATCTGAATATGCAAAGAATGCCTGCTAATCAAAAAGAAAAGTTCAGATATTCAATTGAAATATGTGTCAAAACTCAAGCACACATTTCTCATGACAGAATGTCCAATCATGTTTTAAGCAGTGAAAGAGGGCTCAACTTCAACCAGCATTAAAGATGACTCACCTAAAATTATTACAAACTCATAAGCAATACATAAACTTACAAATTATGCAGATTTAGTATGGATTAGCATGCTTGAAACACTGTGTACAAGAAATTTGTTTTATGTTGAAAATCATCTTGTCTTATCATGGTGTAGAAGACAAAGACAATTTCTCACCAGCAAATATATATAATGTATGTATATCTTTTTTTAAAAATCATTTATTTAAAAAAATAATTTATTTTTGAGTGGTGTGCACAGTCTACAAATATTTGAGAAAGTCTCCTATTGGATCCCCTTACTTCTCTGATTCATCTTAATTTCTCAGGTCTACCTTTAGAAACAGTAAGGAAAATTCAATATTCCTACCTTGCAGTCCTTAGCCTTCTCTTATACACCCTATCTTCAGTCCACCCACAAACACTTTCCTCACTCTTCAACACCAAAAAGTCTTTGGGTTGTTTGTTCTCTTTAATTTCACTTATCCAGTTTCCTAAATCTAGCCATATTTCAGCCTGCTCTAATTTATTATTCTTTTTTCTTTTTTCTAATTTATTATTTTATTCAAAATCTCCATAACTTGTTGCTAATTGTAAATGGAACATCTATAAATTTTAAAACAAGTATTCTCTCTTGTTGCTTTAATTAAAAATTAACTGATCACATTTATAGGCAACATGGATTTCATAAACCTCTGACCTAAATCTTGAGTTTAGACGAAATTTAAAGAAGTCATAATTATATAATAGGTTTTATTACTCTATATAATTGATGTCCACTATTTAATAAAAACAGCAATTTTCAATTGATAAAGGAGTTTTTCATTTGAAAGTCAATTATTTGTATACTGAAATTCAGAAAGAAATGCAGGTTTCCTTTTTAGAAAGCTGTATAATCCTCTCCACAGATTTTTTTTATCAACATGAAATGAATATTTAGTTTGATAGTCTTAGTGTGATATTTAAAGTTTAACTTTAATATCGTCAGCTAAAATGTCCTCTTTCTGGTCTTTCTCTCTTTTTTTTCTATTTTCTGCACATGCAGTACTTTACTTGAGGTTTTGCGGCTGCATCTATTCAGTGTATCTTCTAATCATCGCCTTCTTTTTCTTTCTTTTTAAAAAGAAATGGGCTACTTACAGCTGAGTTCTAAAGCATACATAACATCATAAATATGAGACATCCTCTGCCCTTGGAAAAGTAGAAGGGCTTAAACAGATGTGTCTGGGATAAAAATGTATCTTCCAAATTCTAAATGTTCTTTACAACAGATCCTGTAGAGAAGTGCATTGCATTATAATGCACTTTCCCGGAAGGAGTGAAATTCCTAACAATGGTTGTCAACCAGTTCTCCAGAGGAGGACTTCTGGTACCTGTGTAATTTGAGTATTTGCCTGGGAAATTTACCAGTAATATCCCAGAAGGAAAGATATTAGAATGGTTTCGAAGTTACTCCACTCCTCTCCAAACTTTACAGAGTAAAAAGAATACTTAGAAAATGCTTTAAATTAATACTCAACAGCATTCATTTTAGCTTTCCTGATTTGTTACATATTTTATTTCAACCATGAATGATATATGTTCTGTTGTGAATGGTATAGAAAGTAATCATGTATAAATCTTTTCTCCAAGGAAATCAATATCTTGGTTTAAACAATCTGGCACTATGAAATGCTCACCTTTCTTACAAGATCCATGGCAAAGAAAGCTGTTGGTGCCCAGGTAGCATAAATGTAGTAACTGGGGTCTGAAAGACTTGAAGATAAACAAGTGTCCATCTAGCTGAAAACAACAAAGTTCCCATGGAAGAACCACACCAGTCTGTCCCAACAGGATCTCTGCAGACAAAGTGGGTGCCTAAGCAAATGTGGTGAAGAAAGTTGATGGTGCCTGGATATCAAGAGATCTAGACTCTGGGGCCTTAAAGGCTTGAAGATAACCAAGCAGCCATCTAGCTGAGAAGCCACAAAGTCCAAATGGAAGCACAGCAACTTGGGTGAGTATGAGGGGTTGAGTGGATAAGCTGGCACTATATCATTGTGAATGAGGGGGAGTGCAGAGTGGGGATCCAAAGCCTATCTCTTGGCTGTGGGACAGATTCAGTACTGTTCCACAATTATATATACTCCAAAATATTACTAATTTGTCATCAGCATTGTTTGTGGAAATCAGAATTTACCTGAAGGCTCCAGATAAAAGGCCTTTGTGCCTCTCACACTAGATAAGGCTAACTCCCCTGCTGTTAGGATGATGGTTCACTTCCTTTGAAGCTTGTAGGCAGATTCACATGCTACTGTTAATGATCTCTAGTCTAACCTATTTAGCCACAACCATGAGTCTGGGGCACTGCATCTTGTCAAATGGAACCCCAATACCTCCCTTTCCTGTAATGTGTGCATATAGCACAACACTTTCCTGTGGTGTGTGTCTTAAATTTGCATGGCCTTGCATGGCTCCAAAGGGTATATAAGACTTGGGCACAAGAAGGACTCTCTCATACTCACTCTCTCTCTCTAACCCCATCTGTGCTCTCCCTGCTCCCTCATGTAATCCCTTCTCCCTTTGGCTCCTTGTGGACCACCTGAGGTGAGCATGCTACCTTGATCTGTGTCTGACTCTTAGATTTCTCTCTTTCTCATGCTTTCTATAACTTTAATAAATAATATTTATCTGTACAACTGCACCTATTAAACCTGTGTTGTATATATCAGATACTGATTTTCTCTCATAGTAGGCAACTGGACATTCCCTCAAAGAAGGCTTGGGGAGGGGACGAGGCAGTAAGGGTACAGTGTAGCAATGATAAAATATACAATGTTCCTCAAATTCCCCCACCACTATCATGATCCCAATTCTATCTTACAAATCCAGCTGGACTGAAGGATGTACACTGGTACAGATAGGAACTGGAAACACAGGGAATCCAAAACAGAAGAATCCCTCAGGACCAGTGATGAAAAGAATGATATTGGGAAGGTGGGGTAGAAAGGGAGAACAGATTGCAAGGATCTACATATAACCTCATCTCTAGGGGACAGAGAGCAGAGAAATAGTATAGGCAGATATCAGAGGATATAAGATATGACAAAATAATAATCATTTATAAATTACCAAGGGTTCATGGGGGTGGGGGGCAGGAGGAGGGATGAGGAGCAGATACCAGGGGCTGAGGTAGAAACCAAGCATTTTGAGAATGATGAGGGAAACAAATGCACAAAACATCTTGACAAATTGGATTCATGTGTGGATTGTGAAATAGTTGTATGGGCCCCCAATAAAGTGATTTAAAAGTTTTAAATCATTTAAAATAAAGTACTCTATTATCTGTAAATCGAAGCCTCTATTGACAATCTGTAAGCAATAGATATATATATATTTTTAGAACACATTGCCACAACGACTCAAAACCAGAAATAACAAAATAGATCAGAAAGTGATATTAAGCTTTTAGAGATGCAATTTAGACTCCAAATCTGTAGGGATAGCTTATTGTGCTCCTGTGAAACATGTACAAGAACCAAGAGGCAGTTGTGCAAACAGAACGAGAGCATGCTGCACAGTTTTAAATCAGGAAAACTGTGAATCGGGGTTGTATCCTTTCAACATATTTCTTCAATCTGTCTGCTAAGCAAATACTCAGAGAAACTGGCTTTTAAAAGAAACATGCAGACACTTATGGCATCCGAACTATAGGAAGACTTATTAACAATGTGCAATATGCAGATGACACAGCGTTGCTTGCTGACAATGAGAAAGATTTAAAGCACTGAGAAGGAAGATCAAGTATTGCATCTTTTAGTATGGATTGTAACTCAGAGTGAGGAACATCAGAATCCGCACACTGGGTACATAACTCACATGGCAGTCCTTGAAGGACAGATTCACATTGCCAGGTAGCTCCGCGGTCAATGCTCGTGGAAGTGGTAGTCAGGAGTTCAAAGGAGAAATCTGCATAAGATCACTTTAAAGTTGAAAAGCAAGCATACGCTTGCCCCAACCTATGGTGTTCTCAATTCCCTCTTATGCAATTAATATGAAAGTTAGACATAAAATTGGAAGGACTGAAGGAGAGCACATGCATTTGGATTGTGGTGCTAGCGAAGAATTTTGAGCATTTCATTGTCAAAAGAATAAACAAATCTACGTTGGAAGAAGGATCGCCAGCATTGATCCTTGAAGCAAGCATGGCAAGAATTTGTGTCATTTTACTTTGACCATGTCGTCAAGACACCAGTCCCCAGACAAGGGCATCATGCTTAGTGAAAAAAGTGGAGAAGCAAAAAAAAGAAGATTTTGAAAAAACGGTCTGATACAGTAAATGCTTCCATGTGTTCAGACACAAGAATCATTGTGAAAATGGCACAGGCCTGGCAATGTTTTGTTCTGTGGCACATAGGGTCGCTATGGGGCATAATCGACTTCATGTGTCAAAGAATAAGAACAGTAAAGCGGCGTCTGAAGACAGACCAAGGAAACAGAGGGTGGGAATCAAGTCACATTCCTTCTATGTCCCGTGATCAGTGTAGCAGAGAACTCCCTTAAAATAGGGATAATTTTAAATTTTCATCACAGACAATGTTATAGGATATAATGATGATACATCATATACAGAATGAGTGCTAGAAGGGCTATATTATTTGAATACATCTCACACACTTATGAAAAGATCTTACTACAAAACTTGGTAATATTTAAAATAGTCTCCTTAAAGTTAGGCACGACGGTGTGCCTCAAACCTGATTTAAATAAAATATAAAAGAAGACTGTAAGTTAAATTTACAAACCCATATGTTTTCAATTCCTCTTTAAAGAAAATATTTCCCTCAACCCATTTTGTAAAATAATGTTCTTCTATAAATAAATAATATTATCATCTAGAAACTTTTTTCAAATTTATAAAGAAGAAATATGCCTGGTTTTTATTTATATGTATTGCTTTAAGTTATAAATAATTCATTTTTCCGTAGATGATAGCATGATGAATCTGACACCATTTATTTCGGGTATAAACATCTCATTGTTCTGCATCATGATCCATGAGATCAAGTGTCATTTATATTTTTGGATGCAATTGTCTTCACCCTAAATTATTGTTTGGATATTAATCTTTGTAGAGGTAGATTCATTCTGAACTAAGTCAATGCATTTAATTTTTATAGTGTATTCTAATAGAATGTTGTAACATTGATTTCATAGTGTGGGTTATTTTTAAATGTCATATCAAAATTATATAAATAGCAACAATGAGACAAATATAGACGATGCTGACTGATGATGGTTTGAAAGGCAGATTCTACAATTCAAATATGAGGAAGGACCCCCCCCCAAAATAGATTTTTTTCCCAAAATTATATGCAAGTTTTATAAAGCACCTCTTCTCCTTCAGAATGCTCTCCATTACGCTGAATACATTTGTCATATCTATAATTCCATTCTTGAAAATACTTTTCAATCTCATCTGTTTGGATGGTTAACAGCACCACCCTCTTTTTCTTTACCTCTTCTGCATCATCAAATTGCTGTGATTTCATGCTCCTCTTCATTTCCAGAAGCAAAAAGAAGTTGTACAAAGTGAGGTCAAGTGAGTCAGGTGTGTGGGACAAGAGAGGCATGCTGATTTCTGACAAAAACTTGAGCACTGAAATGGGTGTGTGAGCAGGTGCAATGTCGTGGTGGCAAAACCAGTCCACTCTGGTACAAATAAGGCCTTTTTTGTGTGTCACACATTGTTAAGTAGTTTTTTTTTCCCCAGAATCTCTAAATAGAAAGCTTGGTTAACAGTCTGACCTGCTGGAATAAGCTCCAAATGCACTCTGGTCCTCACATCAAAATAATGAATAGCACAAGCAAGGAAAATTTTGCTGGAAATCACTGAACAAAGTTTTCCAGCTGTTCAATGAAAGGAAGATGCCAGAGGACCAGGCCAGTTTCATAAGAGGACTTGCATTACGGTATAGCATGACTGATGTCAAGTGCATATTGATTGAAAGCACACGACACCAAAAAGATATTTACTTATGTTTTCATTTTTTCACCTATGCAAAGACATTCTACTATGTAGATTATAACAAACTATGGATAACCTTGAGAAAAAATGGAAATTCCAAGGCACTTCACATATGCTGGCTTATATGAAGAATAATGCAGATTCAGGTTTAGAGGGAGACTTACTAACAGCCTGTGATTCTCAGATGACATCAACTTGATTGCTGAAAATGAACACTTGATGGCTTTGCTGATGAAGATCAAGGATTCTAGCCTTCAGGAGGGATTATAACTCAATGTAAAGACGAAAATCCTCAAAACTGAACCAATATATGACATGAATACAAATGGAAAATAGATAGAAGTTATCAAGAATTTTTGCTTTTTTGGATTCACAATCAAGGTTCATGGAAGCAGAAGTCAAGAAATCAAATGATGCATTACATTGGACAAATCTGGTGCACAAGATCTTTTAAAGAGTTGGAAAGCAAGGATAATTCTTTGAGATCTAAGGTTCATGGTATTTTCAATTCTCTCATATGCATGTGAAAAACGGATTTTAAATAAAGAATCTTAAAGAACTGATTCATTTTAACTATGCTGCTGGAGAAGAGTACTGAAAGTGTCGGGAACGGCCAGAAAAAGAGAAACACATCTATCTCAGAAGGAGTACTGTCAGAATGCTCCTCAAAGGAAAGGATGGTGAAGCATTGTCTCCCATCTTTTGAACATATTATTGGGGTGACCATTCCTTGGAGAAGTCAATCTTGTTAAAGTGGAGGAGCAGTAAAAAAGAGGAAGGCCCTCAATAATTTGGATTGACACAGTGGTTAGGTTCAAAGATAAGAATTTTAAGGGCAGGACAGGACCAGGCCCTGTTTTGTACAAAAGCGTATAGTTTCATGAAATTTGTGGGAAAATACCACTATTTTTTATTTCCCTTTTTCTCTGTGAAATTTATGTAGTCCATTCCTGTGGCAATGTGTGTGTTTTGTGTGTTTATTTCAGACTTAAAAATTTGTGGATTTTTTCAGTATTTTTCAATTCCATTTTTCCAGTAATTTTTGAAATCCCCTCAAATGTACATGCATGGAAAATCCAATTCAATTTTCAAAAGTTCTTCTTATCTTTACATATAGCTACAACTTTTAAAAATGGCAAATATTTTAACAGGAAATGAGTCAAACGCTAAAGTCATTTTATAGGACATATTTATTCCTTGGCTCTTGGTGCTACGGTTTCTGCTAAGGAATAGCTCTGATTTCATCTCTTAAATTATTTTAAGTATATTTTATCTAGATCTTGTAGTTGTCTGTGAACAGTTGGACAATGAAAATGGGACTATTTGTTTTAAATTTTTTAGCTGAATAATAATACTTAGGCTATTATAAGGATGCATAGGAGTATTGTGAACTGTACCCACTGTACTGAAAATGCCTCCAATATGTTTTCATTGTGATTGTATCAATTATTGTCACAGTAAACCATTAGGCAAAAAATCTTTTGATTGAATAAGTACTTTTCTCCATCCATGATCTCAAAACTCTGGTACACTTCTACATAATATTTAGTGTTTGAAATGAAAGAGAAATAAATTAAAAATGGATTAGTGTGTTAGATCATTTGAGTTGATCCTTTTGAATGTTTAAACATTGGAAAAAATTTAACACCTCCAGAAATAAACTGACAACAACAACAAAAATCATTGAATCCTGACTTTCATTCATCTCTCAAGAGAAGTCATGTTCATGCACAGTCCTTGTTAGGTGCCATCGGGTATCGATGCACCCAGAATGAAACCCTGTATGGCTCTGGGGCATCCTCACAGTTGTTCCTACGTCTGAGCCCATATTTGTGGCCTCGGTATCAAGCCATCTAGTTAAGGGCCTTCCAGCTTTTCACTGTCCCTCCACTTAAGTAAGCATGGTGTCATTCTCCAGGGACTAGTCTCTACTGACATGAAGTCCAAAGCATGTAAGGCAAATCCTTGCCACCCTTGCCTCTAAGGACTACTTTGGCAGTGCATCTTTTTAGACAGATCGGTTTATGCTTTCAGCAGTCTATGGTACTTTCAATTTCCTTCTCCAGCAACATAATTGAAATATATAAATTCTTCCTCTCTCTTCCTTATTCAATATTCAACTTTCAAATTCTTGGGGGGGCACCTGAAAATATGATGGCCTGTGTTAGGTGCCACTTAAGGCTTCAAAGCAACATCCTTTTTTTTTTTTCAGTGCACCCAAGGAGTCTTGTGGGCCAGATTTGCCAAATGCAATGCTTCACTTCATCTGTTGTTCTCTAGGCTGTTGCTGCCAGGAGAATTGAATGTGGATCCAAGCATGACAAAAATCCTTGGAAACTTCAGAGTTTACTTCATCTAGCACAATGTTACCTATGGGTCCAGTGTTGCGGATTTTAGTTTTCTCTGCATTGAGTCTTAATCCATACCGACAACTGCAGTCCACTGTCATCACCAAGTGTTGCAAGTCCTACTCACTTGCGCAAGCAGTCCTGTGCCATCGGCGTGGCATGTGTTCTCAACAAGCCTTCCCCTGATCGTGAGGCCTCCTTCTTCTTATCGACGCCAGCTCTCTGAATTACTTGTACCATGCACAGATTGAATGATTGTGGTGAGCGGTTAGTGTCCTTACACAAACATTTCCTGCTTGGCACAAGCTTCTTGATCAATGTACTCTGCTTTGAGGTCCTTTTTCTCACTCACAAGAAGTGTAGAAACCAATCAGAAAATAAAAAGCCAAACATAGAAAGAGAAAGGCTATAGGAGTGCACTCCATCAAAGGGAGAAACTGAGAGCTCCGGAAAAACAAAGATGTCCCCTCAAATTCCAGCTCTAAAAAATTTCACTGGATACACTATGTGTCCTTAAGTCTTCCCTTCCAGGAAATGCTGTTTTTTACTTACCTTTAGCCAGCATTACCAATGTATATCTCAAAAACAAAACAACAGCAACAAAAATACAGAGGTTTCCTTACTTATGTCACCCACTAAATCCCTCAGAAATTTGTTCCTACCTTATTATTCTTTTGTGATATGAATTGTATCATCTTTAAAGGACCCATCAAAATCAATATTCTCTGGTACAATTATCTTCAGCTAATCTCTGTTCTTTCAATGTTAGCAAAAGTCTCCTCTTTTTACCAACTCTGCTTCTGCAGGTTTAAACCATAACCTCAAAATGCCTTAATTTAAAGTTTGATTAGATTAAACACATGCTTGGAAAGTACCTAATATGTTACCATAAGATTAAAATGTATAGTCATTTTAGCTTGTCATTGATTTATTTCAGTGCTTGTAATACTTCTTTTGAAAAGAGTGTCGATCTCAAAATTTTTACTAGAGTTTGCTGCTTTATACTGTGTTACTGTTAGGTTAAAAGATGTGCCATCAGTATTGTAAATTGCAAGGATTCCTAGAGTGCACTGGTTTCAAAAACTTCCAGATGAAACCAAACTAGGAAAAAGTAGTGCTAATTTCTAATATATATTAAATTTAAATATAATGAATAGCAACTGAATACTGCATATTCATTGGAGAAATTGAGTTTCTTAGGTTAGAAGGTCCTCTGACTTAAGGTGCTTCAATTCAAAAGGCAAAATATAATGAGTAAGAAAAGCCTCCTACTTTGGATCTCTATCGAAGGCCTTCTAAAACACAAGAAGACTTTGTTCTAATAACCTGTAAATCTGTGATACTCACCTTCCTAACACAATCATTGAAGGCAAAATGGATGCATAAGCAAATGTGAAGAAAGAGGATGTTGCCTGGCTATCAAAGCATAGAGTCGGAGGTCTTAAAAACTTGATGTTAAACAAGGGACCATCTTACATGTAAGCAACAAAGCCCACATGGAAGAAGCACACCACCCTGTGTGATCATAATTCTCTATTGGGATCAGGTATCAAACATCCAAAACAAACAATCATAGCAGTGTGAATGAGGGGAGTCAGAGTAGAGACCCACAATCTGTCAGTAGGCAGTAGAACATCCCCGCAAAGAAGAGTCACAAGGACAGCATGATTCAGTCAGAGTGCAGTATAGCACCAACAATACGCAAAACATTTCTCTTGTCCTCAAATACTTTCCACCCCCACCCCCCACTATCATGACACAGTTCTCCAGAGTCCATTCATTGGTCAGATCAAAGTTCTGGCCACGTGGAATCCAGGACAGATAAAACCCCCAAGAAAGGTAGGAGTAGCAATACTACAACGATGAGGTGTGTAGGGGATTGGAAGGAAGGGAGAACTGATCATGAAGTTGGGTATATAACCACCAGTGCCACCATCACTACCAGGGTGACACATAATAGAAATGTGGGTGAAGAGAGATAGCAGAACAATGGAAGACACAAAATACCAATAATTATATAAAAGGATTCTCAGGGGTGGGAGTGTGGGGGAGGGAGAAGCGAAAAAAGGAGCTGATACCAAGGGCTCAAGTAGACAGAAAATATTTTGGAAATGATGATAACAACATCTGTACAAGTGTTCTGCAGACAATTGAATTATGGATTGTTGTAATAACTGTAAGAACCCCCAATAAAATGCTTATCAAAACATACTTATTAAAAAATAGTGATAAAGTGACTAGGCAGGAAAAGAAAGAAAAAAATACATCCTAAAAATGTTGATTTAATGATTTGGATGAGAGAAAATCTTAGAGATAAGAATTTTCTGATTCAAAAAGAGATGAAACAGCTGCAAGTGTTCAGTAATAGCATGAATACAGACATGCAGAATGTGAATCTAGAACTATTTGAAAATTATAATTTGTAACAAGTGAAATTGAACAATTAGCAATTGATTATAATACTTATTAAAATGACTCATTTTATAGATAACACTCAATCTGATATAGGTATGTCAGTCCATCTGAGAACACTAAATTTATAATATAACTCATTTCAAAATGCAGAGCACATAACTTTTTCTACTGTTATTTTGACCATTGAATTTCAAGTTTCATATTGCATTAGATTCATCTTCACTGACATCACTTGTAACTTAAATTCTGTTCAAATAATTAGACGGCTTTCCAGAATAACTTTCATCTTTTTTTCTACTATGCAATGTTAACTAGATGCTAAGTAGTTTCGCAGGTTAAGGAAAAAATGTTACGTGATTGTGCAATACTTAGGTCTATAAAAAATATTATAACCATATAACCATATATGTGTTCTAAATATAAGTAAATTATAAATAATGTATATCAATTTTCATGATTAGAGAATGTTAAAGTAAATTATGTTAAACTGAAAATACATTTAATAAATAATAATATGTAAAGTGTGGATGTCACTGTTGGATTGCTAGTCAAATAATTGTAGTGACAACACATACAGTCTGCACAAATGATTAGCTTAAAGACAACATGAAAATATCTAAATTATTATAAGGTTATAGAGAATTGTCAGCTTTCAAAATAAAAAAATATTTCTGTGTGAACAAATGCCTTAGTCAGATAACTTATTAAGAATGTAATAGACTGTTATTAAAACCATAAGAAACTGACCTGTATCTCAACTCTGTGTCCTTTGACACATAATTCACATTTTTAGTTCTTTTTCTGTTCTGTATAATCCCATATCTGACTGTCAAAATCTAAAAATTCATTAGTTATGTCCACAAGAAACCAAAGAAAACTTCCTGTAGATGTTATTGTACCATAACTGACCATTTTTTAGTTTGTTTGTTTTTAGGCCATGATTATATTTCTCTACCTTTTAAGCAATAAGGAGTAGCTTTCAATCTTGTGAGTTATGGGTACTATATTTTTATTGATATTTAATGAAGTTTTAAGTCTTTACGTATGTGTGGATCTTACCTAAACAGTAAACTCTGTCATATGAATGGAAGCTGTATATTAGATGATCTACATTATTTATCAATACTGAAGGAAAATTGTACCTATGAGGAAAAACACAATGTGCTGATATGTTAACTTGGTACACAGGTGAGACAGATAAATTTCCTGGTCATTAATCTAGGCATTATTACTATTACTTGCATTCCCATGGGTTCTGATTCATGCTGACTTCATATATAATAAAACTAAATAGTGCTGGTCTTTGTGCCACCTTCATGATAATTAGCATATCTGAGTCCATTTATGGCAGTTATTGTTTAGTAGCTAAACTAAACATTTATTTGTAATGAATGTAGATATGTGCTCAAATATAATGTGAATCCCAATTTGTGTTATGGCTATCATACATTTATTCCTAAGAAAGTCACCCAGTACTTATTTCAACTTTGCAACCATTCTGTATTCCACAGTATATCATGTACAAAAATATATTTTAAATGGATTCATAAAGATAAGGAAATGGAGGAAAAACAAAAACTAAGCAATACTACATGGAATACTAACATTTCATTGAGTTCCTAGGTAGACTAAGAAAGAACTGATTTTGGAATATCAATCGTGTGTTGGATGAATTAAGTTTAATGCTACATATATAACATAATATACATAATTTTATGGTAAAATTAAGAAGAGTAAGTTACTTTACCTCACTATGAACTTTATATATATATATAAATCATTTTTAATATAATTCTTCAGTTTCAAATTTAACATTTGAATATCTCTGTCTTTCTAGAAACACTGCTCAGACTAGAAATAATACATTGTGGTTATATCCAACTCTTAGTGCTCGTGTAGAACAGAGATGCTCTGACCCACCAGGTTACGAGGCATGTAAATCTTTAAATAAGCAGACAACTGCGTCTTTTTCCCCATGGAATAACTCGGCTGCTTCAACTGCTAACTGTTCTGCACAGGTAAAAAGTTAATGCACTTCTCAACTACCTCGTTATATTACATTTCACATTTACGGCAGAAGAAATACAGTCCACTGCTCAAATATTTTAACCATTCACAATGTCAGTCTGGCAGTAAAGTGCAAGGTGAGATGAGTAATTTATGTGAGGTAAAAACTGTGTGTACATTTGACTGCTTCATTATTCTCAGTGGCTTGTTCTTTATATAATGTGGCAATTTGGCAGAATACATGTAATAACATATTCATCTAGTCTGTTGTAATTTGATGTGGTCACCCTCCACTTTCATATAATGCTAAGTTTCCCACAGTAACCTGATTGTTTAAATCAGAACCATGCCGATAAGTGAGAATTAGGTGGAACATCTGAGACAATTTATCATACATAGGTTCTCAGCAAAGAACATTTTGTAGCGATTCTCACGCTGTGATCTGTAGAGCAGCAGTATTAACATCACAAGGCCATTTGTTAAAAATGCAAACCCACAGACAACATTTTATACCTGCTGAATCAAAATTTGAGAGCTGGTGACTAAATATGTTTCAAGAAATGTTAATAGCTATTAAAGTTATTTGTACAGTGCTAAATTGGAAAACTAATATTCTAAATAACTACTTTAGAAAGAAACAGAAAGATAAGACAAAAAGTTACTATTCAGGAGATCCCAAGTCATACATGCAAAGACTTACCAAACTAAAACATGTGAAACACATCTCTGCTATCACTAGATGGGCGCACATATTTTCTCTCTGTAATTCCTTGGTGTCGCACATGTATCACATTTCCTCCTTGTAGCTCCTGTTCTGTGGCCCCTTCCATATTCTTCACCAATAACACATTTCAAAAGCATCAAAGCTTTCTCTTGTCATCCTTTCCTATTGCCCAAATTGTAATGCATAGGAAGTCATTAAAAATAAGTAGATAGAGTCAGGTGCACCTTAGTTCAAAGTGACATCTTTGCTAATTAACATTTAAAAGTATCTTGTGTAGCAGATTTGGCCAAAGCTGTGCTCTGTTGGATGTCCTGACTCCTGCATCTATGAGCATGGATCAGGTGTCCAAAGAAAATGAAATCTTTGACAGATTCTATCTTTTATGCAATTTTAAACACTGTCTCTTGGTTCAATTGTGAGGATTTCTGCTTTCTTTACAGTGAATTGTAATCCATACAGAAAGCTGTAGTCTTGAGGGGGGAGGCATTTTCAATATGTGTTTTAAATCTTTGCTTCCATGAGTCTTACTGCAATTCTGATGGTGCATTCTTCATATAGGAGACTTTCTAAGATTATCTGATCAGCATGCAGATTAAAAATATGTAGTAGTAGCTCCCAAGACCACCATAAGTGATGCTCCCCTCCCAAAATTAAAAAAAGTAATGCATAATAAAAGGATACAGCCCTGGGGCACAATTGTCCTGATTTGAGTATGGAGGACCCTGCTCATATTTTTATTTCCTTTCAGCATTGCAAAATCATGTAAATCACCACAGTACAATAAATTGGGGGACAACTTAGGGTGCTATTACTTTATTACTAGCTTATAAGAAAGAGAGTTGGGAAGAAAACATTAAAAGTTCACAATGGAAAAATTTGTCAATATCTACCAACTAACCAAGTAATCAAATTTATTATCACAGATTATAGTAAAATCATGAAACCTCCCATATAAAGTGATGACAAGCTACAGCATCTTTGTGATTTTCTTCCCCAGGATTCATAAATTTCATATGATTGTGAGAAAGTAGAAAGCAAATCCAAGTTGAGAAACATTCAGAAAGTACCTTAACAATCTCTATCAAAAATGGTAAGTGGGAAAAGATGAGGGGAGGCAGAAACAGTGTGGAGAAGACAGATTGGAGAAGACAGCCTACAGCCATACCACCCTGAACATGCCCTGTGTTGTCAGATTGGAGAAGACTAGAGAGTTCTGGACTTCAGTGCCAGTTGGTTTGTTGAACAGGATCCTGAACACAGAGGACACAAGAGGCGAGACTCATGAACATTGAATAAAGTCGGTAACTTAGTTCAGAGCATTTTGTCTGGTTTATTTATTGCATTTTTATTTCTTCCTTTGGGTAAACATGATGCAATTATGTAGGTCATCAACATCAGGGGAAGCTAGGAGTGGACCATTTGGATACTCTTGCATTACCTGCAGTATTTTCCAACATCATTGTCATTGGATCAGCAGAAAGCCGAAAAACAATACATGGGCACAACACAAAGGTTTGAAAATACATGCATTTGTTAAATTCAAACTATGTAATTGTGACATCAATATACTTATGAAAAATCAGATATATCAATAAAAAGAAAATGAACATCGATTGTAAACATTTTTAAAAAGAGAGATACTATGAAGATAGTTGTGGCAGTCATGTACTCAGGTGCCAATATGATGAAGAGTGTAGAGGTGGAGTCTAGCCTATCTGGAGATAGCCAATGAGACCTCTGTGTGGGCATGGCTTTCTCTGAGAATTCTTGGAAATCTCGTGATATTTCTCCCATGAAAGTGATAATATTTACTCAGTCAGTCTGAGACTCTCTAATGATAAGACACAAAACTCAGTCCCTTGAGACACTTGACTGATAAGACAACAAGGCAGTATGCTGATAGATCCTGAGTCCTGGAGCCTGGAGGAACCAGAGGAGAAGTTGCATGGGCTTGCCCAGATGTAATCAGATCTCTGAGAATGGAGAAGCCAAGGGGAGACTCCTGTCAGTGCTGAGATGCTTGGCATGGCACACGGAGGTTCCTGTCAGGGCTGAGATGTTTCTACCACCACTGGAAACATAAGACTCTGCACCCACTGGCCTGAGATTGTCCTGGCGTCATTGCATGTGCTTTGTGAGTGTGAAAAAGACTGTGTAGATTGGTATCAGACATATGGGATAATATCGGACTTATGGGCTTTGTCTGGACTTGGTTGGGATGCTTTCTCAATGTCCCATTCCTCTTCTATGTAAACCTCTTCCTTATATGTATATGCATGTTTATGAATTTGTTTCTCTAGTCTACCTAGACTAACACATTAATCAACATAGAAAAAATGCTGGACTTCATTAGTCATTGCCACCAAGTTGCGGCCAGTGCATAGCAGCCTGGTATCAGACTGTATAGGGCTGGGAAGAATTGCTCCGGGAAGTTTTCCAAGAGCAGCAAGCCTCCTCTTTCTTCTGTGGGACAGCTGGGGTTTTGAATTGTTGAATGAAGGGAAACAAGACCATATTATTCAAAATAGACTGCCATAGATAATACTTCCACAATGACCATATACACAGAAAAAAATGGTTAAAGGGGAAGATTTTGTGTTGTTTGCAAAAAATAGTAAATTGTCAAACTTCAAAAGAAAACAATAAATAAATATACCTCAAAGTAATTGTTAAAACGCAAACAGAAAGGATGAAAGTTATAAAATCCTGTTAAACAATAAGATCAAACTAAAGAGGCAAAAAAATCTACAAGCAAAAGTAAAGCAGCGCAGAAAAGTATCATGAACCATAAAACAAACAACAAAAATTTAAAAGCATACATCCAAATTAAAGCAATAAAACCTTACCTATAATTGCAATGTAAATGGTTTAAATTCATGAGTAAAAAGGCACAGATTGAATAAGAAAACACAAGTCATTTGTGTAATGGTTAAAAGAAAAATAACTTAAATATAAAGAAACAAGAGATCACAATTCAAAGAATGGGCAAAAATTATCAAACTAAAGAGAAATGAAACAAGATTTATACCTCAAATCATGCTCAAAAACTGACACAAAATGGATGAAAGACTTAAATGTGAACCCTAGAACCACAAGGATCACGGCAGGTCCTTTAGAAAAGGAATAAGGTCAATAAAGAATATAATGTCAACTTCTGCCACTGTTGTTCTTGTTAGGTGACTTTGATTCCTTCTGACTCGGCTACTCTGTACAACAAAATGAAACACTTCACAGTCCGGAGACATTCTCACAGCTGTTCTTATCTTTAGCTCCATTCTTGAAGCGTCTCTGCCAATTTATCTTGCCAAGGACCTTCCTCTCTTCCTCTGATCCTCCACTTTACCAAGCATGATATGCTTCTCCAGGAAGTGGCCTCTCCTGATAGTATGTCCAAACTATGTGCGAAATATCATTGTCTTTGCCTCTAAGGAGTCCGCTGGTTGCAGTTCTTCCAAGACAGATTTTCTAATTCCTTTTGCAGCCATGGCACTTTCAATATTCATTGCCAGAGCCTTAATACAAATGTATCAATTCTTCTTAGGGCTTCCTTATTCAATATTCCTCTTTCGCATGCATATGAAGCAATTGTTTAAGTGTACCTTAGTACTTAAATTAACTACTTTGCTTTTCAAAACCTGAAAAGCGTCTTGTGTATCAAATTTACCTGATTTGATGCTTCATTGAATCTCTTCACTGCTGCTGCCATGGGCATTGAATGTTGATCCAAGAAAGAAAAAAATCCTTCAAAAATTCTTTTTTCTTTCTTCTTTTTCTATTTAATGTGGGTTCATACAAGTGTTATCATAGTCCATACATACATCCATTGTCTCAAGTATGCTTATACATATGTTGCCATCATCATTTTCAAAGAATTATCAACCCTCTACTTGGGCCCTTGGTATCAGCTCCTCATTTTTCCCTCACTCTCCTCCACCATCCTCTATGAACCCCCAATAATTTACAAATTATTTTTTTAATTTCTTGGACTATCTGATGTCTCCCCCACCCCCTTTTCTATTGATTCCCCTAAGGAGGGCCATAGGTAGATCATTGTGATTGGTTCTCCCTTCCTCCCCCACCTACCCCTTACCTTCCTGGTATGGCTACTCTGAATATTGGTCCTGAGGGGTTTATCAGTCCTATATTTTCTGTGTTTCCAGCTTTTATCAATAATCATGTACATGCTTTAGTCAAGCCAATTTTCTAAGGTAGAATTGGGATCCTGATAGTGAGGGTGGGGGTGGAGAAAATTATAGAACCAGAGGAAAGTTGTAAGTTTCATTGGTGCTGCTTTGCACCCTTACTGGTTCATCTCCTCCCCACAACCCTTCTGTAAGGGTAGATGCAATTGCTTGCAAATTGACTTTGAGCCTTCACTCTGCAAGCCTTCCACCCCATTCATATTATTATTTTTGGCTCTGGGTCTTTGATACCTGATACATGATCTCTTCAACAGTTATCACACAGGAAGGTGTGCTTCTACCACATGGGCTTTGTCATTTCTCAACTAGATGGCCACTTATTTATCTTCAAGCCTTTAAGACCCCAGATGCTATATCTTTTAATAGCTGGGTATTATCAGCTTTCTTCTCCACATTTGCTTATGCACATATTTGTCTTCAGTGATCATGTCAGGGAGGTGAGCATCTCACAGTGTCAGAATATTAGAATCAAGTGTTCTTATATTGAGGGAGTATTTGAGTAGGAGCACAATGTCCATCTGCTTCTTTAATACTAAATCTATAAATATATCTATTTCCCCATCATCACATAAAATATTTTTACATATGTAGATATCAGTATTTAGAGACCTATAAATGCCCTTTGCCTCCTAGTTCTTTCCTCTGTTTCTTTTTACTTTCCTCTTGTCCCACACCATGTTCAGTCTTTATTTGGATTTCAGGAATTCCTCTTGATTACACTGTCCTTGATTCAACCCTGCCAGACCTCCTAACTCTCTTTGCTATCAATTTTTGGTCACTTGTTGTGCCCTTGTCCCTAGGTTTGTTAGCATTCACTCCCTTTCCTCTGCTTTCCCCTTTCCTATGCTCCTCTGTCATTGTCTTCCCACCTTCTCTCTTCTGGCTTGTTTATCCCACCTATCCAATCCAGATAGACTTGCAGTGACAACAACATGCGCAACACAAGACCAAGCACAGCAAAGCAGCAAGAGAAAAGAAAACAATAGTTACAACAACAAAAGCCTATAAATGGTTCAAGGTCTATTTGTTTTCTTTTCTGATTGTTTCTAGTCTCTACTGGAAAACAATCATAAAGGACTTTTTTCTTTCTACCATGATGTTACCTATTGGTCCATTTGTGAGGATTTTATTTTATTTGTGTTGCAATGCACATTGAAGTTGTGTTAGTCTGTGTAGACTAGAGGAACAAATTTCATAGACATGCATATAGATATAGGGAAAAGATTTATATACAAGAGAAACAGGACATTGAGTCCAGTCTAGTTCAAAGTCATAAGCCCGATATTAACCTATACGCCCAAAATCAGTCTATAAAGTCTCCTTCTGACTCACAAAGTCACAGGTCAGTGGGTGCAGAATCCCGGCACTGGCAAGGTCTCCACATGGCTCCTCTCTTCCAGGGTTGAGGGTCCATCAACAGCAGAAACAACTCATCGCTGACAGAAGTCTCCATGCAGCTGGTTCAGCTTCAGAGGTCTGGCTCCATCAGGGCAAAGCCATGTGGTCTCTCTGCCGGCTCCTCCAGCTTCTCAGATGCTGCCATCTTGTCTTGTCCATGATTCATTGTCTCTCTGAGACTAACTCCCAACAACTGGGGTAGATAGCTTCTCATCTTCATGAGGAAAATATTGCAAGATTTCCCAGAAGTCTCAGGAGAAAGCCTTGCCCACAAAGAGACCTCATCGGCTACTCAATGGCTCTCTCCAGATTAACAGGCTAGACTCCACCCCTACAATTCAATCATAAAATTAACATAAGCACTTGACTGCCACAGAAGGTTACAGTATTTGATCTTTATCAACAAGTTCTTTAAGACTTCGTCATGATCAGCAAATGAGATTGTGTTATTTGCATATCAGATTGTTAATAAGCCTTTCCTTTTCCAGATGCTACATTTGTCACATAATCCAACCTTTCTGGTCATTTCCTCAACATACAGATTGAAGAAGCATTTGAAGAGGATTCAATCCTTACGTGTACTTTTCCTGATTTTAAATAATGAAGTATTCCCTTTCTCATGGTATCTTGAGCCATGTCCATATTCTGTGTAAGCACAATTAAATATTCTTGAATTCCCATTTTCAGTGATATTCAGTGTTTTTTATGATTCACATATAAATACAAAGCCAAATATAATGAAAATTGCCCACTCTACAGAAGAAGAAAGAGAGGACTGAAATCTAAAATCATGACACATAAATATAATGAACATGTAAATGGTCATTAGAAGACATCAGCAAAAGACTTTAAAAAAAACACAAATATTGAAAAAAAGTATTTTCCAATGACATCAAATTAAGGTCTAACTTCAAAAATTTATAGAAAACGACAATAACCAAAATACAAATAACCCAATTAAAATTTGACACAATATATGAATAGACAGTTTATTAATGATGACAACCAGATGGCCAAAAATCATTTGAGAAATGCTCATGCTTGTTAACCAATAGAGAAAAACAATCAAAAGCAATTAGATACTACTTCACGCAAACATGCTTAGCAAATTTTTTTTGAATGAAAATAATAAATGCTGACAAGTCTGTGGAGAGATTGGAACTACAATATATTTTAGGTTGGATTACACAATTGTATAACCAATATCAAAAGCAGTGTGACACTTCCTTAAACAAATGTAATGTAAATACAAATAACTTATGATTCTGCAATTTTCCCCTTGGCATATGTCCTAAAGAAATAAAGACCAAAGTATAGACTGGTATATGCACAAGCATGCTTATTGTGGCAATTTTTACAATATTATAACTATGGAAATTACCATTATTATCAAAAACACTATCAGTGGAGGAATGGATAAATCAATTATCATACACACATAAGAGGATATTATTTAGCTGTTAAAAATCACTAAGTCTTGTGTAGATATCCCCTCACAGATGGGATGAAACACTCAACTTCCCTCTAGTTCTTTAATACTCCACACACACACACCCCACGACCCCAGTACCATGACCTCAATTCTATCTTACAAATTGAATTAGACCAGAAAGCACACACTGCTACAGATAAGTGCCTGAAATACAGAGAATCAAGAATAGATAACCCCTCAGGGTCAACAATGAGAATAGAGATACCAGAAAGATAAGGGGAAGGTGGAGGGAGAAAGAGCGAGTTGACAACAAGGATCAACATATAACCCCCTCCCAGGGGATGAGCAAAAGAAAAGTGGATAAAGGGTGACAGGGGGTGATATAACATATGAAAATAATAATTTATAACTTATCAAGGGTTCAAGAGGGAGGGTTGTGTGCAAAAATGAGAGGCTGATACCAAGGACTCAAGTAGAAAGAAAATGCTTTGGAGATGATGGCAACATGTGTACAAGTATGTTTGACACAATGGATGAATGTAAGGATTGTGATAAAAGATGTAAGAGCCTCCAATAAAAGTATTCAATTTAAAAATCACTATAAATCTGTTAAAAATTTTATGTCAAGAACTAAAATGGAGTGCATTAGACTCAGCAAAGATCATCAAGCTTATAAAGCAAAATATTTCATGGCATTTTTACGGTAATGGAGAGAAAATGTTTTTTACACTAGAAGAAAAGACTGTGAAGACTCTGATTGGTCCAGTGGTAGGATGACAGAGAGTGGAAGGATAGAGAGATAAAGAAGGATGGTTGGTGGGAGAATGGGGGAGGGGAAGAAGCAGCAGCACGAGGAACACTTGACATAAATGAGGTATTGCCTGGGATGCTGTAACTATTTTGATGGCATGGACTGAGCAGCTACAGATAGTGATATTTTTTGGTTTTGTTTTTTGCTATTGGGGGTGTTAATATATTATATTCCACAAATTAAGCATAAAATAATTTAAAATGAATAAAATTTAAAAGAGAGAAAAGTCTAAGCCTAAAATATCTTTCAACCTAAAAACTGGTTAGAGTGATTTATTATAAAAGGAGGAAAGGTAGAAGTTGAAACTCATTTAAATTGTCCTCTGACACACAAGTGAGTTTAAAAAAAAAAAAAAACCATGAAAGTAGCATGGATGCCTTGAGGATATCAATAGTCAGACCTCAAAGTTCTTTGTTCTGCGACTCTTTAATGCACTGTATAATGCGTAGCAATATTTCTAACCTCTACTCACTGGGTTAAAACCTGAATGAATGGGAAAGATCCAATGCACTTGAATTATTGTTTTGACAAGAATGTGGAAAGTAATATGGACTGTCAAAAGAACAAGCACATGTGTCTTGAATGAAGTGCAACCTGTACACTCCTTTGAAGTGAGAATGACAAGACTTCATCACCCATGTTCTGGACATGTTACAGGAAAGTCTGGTCCCTGGAAAAAGACAGTGGAGGCAGTGAAAAGGCAGTGAAAGAGACAAAAGTCCTGGACAAGGTGGATTAACTCAGAGGCTACAATCATGGACCCAGTCATTGCAACAATGACTAGGATGGTGCAGGATGGGGTTGTGTTTCCTTCTATTAAATGTGGGGCTATGATGATACAGAACCCACTCAGTAGTACATAAGCACCACAGGATACCAGTAGTATCCATAGCTGGTGTTCGACACACTCTAATAAATGATTCCTGAATGACAAAGTCATTTTCAGTTAAAAAAAAACTGGTGACATCTGTGTAATAAAAATATGCTTCAAGAAATAAGCAACAGCTCTCAAGAGACTTAAAAATCTGATGAATGATGTCAAATATTGAATCAACTTTTCACTAATTCAATCAATATTTTCAGTACCTACAACATGGCAGACAACAGGGATATAATAGTGGGAAAGGAAAAAAAGTTTGAATCTGACTTTCAAAGAATTCATACTCTATTGATAGCAATAAATGAGTCAGTAATAATAGCTCCCAAAGAGTAAAATATAGAGTGAATAAATATTGGTGTTCGCAGTCTTACTTATTATATATGTTTCCAAGATGCTTCCTTTTTGTAATGAGTTTAAATTAATAATAAAATTTGTACACAAAAAGATGTAAGACCCTCAAGGCACAAGTGCATGGGATTTGGAGAGGAGTTTTGTGTATCCATTAAAATAGCATGTTAATTCATTGTATGATGATTAAAATATCCTATAGTGCATCGCTAGGCCCTTTGTATTCCAAGTTCTCAAATCCCCCTTCCACACTACTGCCCCAAGTCTAAATCTGTAATTTTATATCTCAGGTTTTTTGTTCAGAAATTTCATTTTCCTTTCTCTCAGCTATTCTTACAACTCACATGATTCGCCTGTCAAGTACTGACATATTTTTCAGGAATCGATTAAAATTCCTGTCATGGTTACATTATTTTGACTAATGTTTTAGTTCTATTTGTGGGAATAGTACAGGAGCAGTCAATATCTACCTTTATTGTGCATTTGGTCATATGGGAAATTGGGAGAGAAATACTTACTAACTACCCAAAACACAACCATCTCCACTCCACTCGCTATCAGATGGAATGCTTCCACTGTTTCATATTGACCCCACCCTGTATGTAGTGTACCTTGTGTTATTCAGATTTCAGTCTGGGAACTGGAACTGCAGCAATTATTTAACAAGGAGACTTCAAGATTTGTTAACGACACACTGCAAAACTGTAACGGCCAAAGATGCAACAATTGCAAGGCACAGCAAGAATGCTAAAAATGAAGAAAACAAGAGAAGCAGTTGAAATTTTTAGTTCTTATATATTTAGAGGAAGGGCAAGCTAAACTGGAGATCAAATACCTGAGAAGACAGTGCTTCTGAATGGGATTATATGGCTGTGGATTTATGGTCAAAGGAAGCAGCACAAATTAGGGAAAGGATTTTTAAAAAAGAAAGCTTTGTCAGGAACAGACTTGTTTAATATTCATAAAACTTGGATATTATGTTGCAATGATACAACTAGAAAGCTGGTGCGTAGTCTATCACTCACTGGTAATGCAGAGTGGGAGCAATCTAGGCAAATGGAACGCGACTTTCCAAGACAGAGCATTTAGACAATACAGACAATGACTTTATAATTGGCATATAGCTCCAATTTTGTTATTGCCGTTTTTATGAACTTTTGTTCATTCTCATATTCAACAAATGTTTGTTGATGGCTCGCTGTATGCAGGAGTCTATTCAGGGTGTTGCAGCTACAGTGATGGAGAATTCTGGTTCTCTTGGGAGCTTATATTTTGATTTTCTATCCGCTACCTTATACTTTTTAGATAGAGGATCTATCTTCAGTTGGTGCAGTATTTTAAATATAGCTATTTTAACTCCAGAGAGTGCAATACAACAGGCTCCATGGGTCCAATGAGTCTGACCTTTTGGAAATATAGTTCTCAACCTGTGACAGCTATGGCTTGACCTTCACCCACATAAACATCCAGGTACATCTGGCAATAATGGGATTTGCCTGGAAAAAAATGTATGCTACCAAATTTAGCTAGATGAAATTTATTATCTTAGTTTTGAAATAATACTTAGGGGAAACAACTAACTTCTCTAGAACATTCAAAATATTTAATTTCCAATCCAATGTAAAATATACTCAAAAATTGTCAATAACGCTTAAGAGGGTAAAACTGTAAACAAGTTCTCAGACTAGGAGAACTTTTGTTTCTTTCCTTTTATTCAATTCCCTGTACTATTCAGAACAAGAATGTCTTCTTAAATTCACTAGATAAGAGACATATGTTTTCCCCAGATGTAGTCCAACTCTGTAATATTTGGCAATTCATTTTTTGCTAGAGACAAAGCATAAAAATTGCACTTGTATTTCCTATTTTGCACCTTTTATTCCTGCAAGAACAATATATTTTTATGTATTAACACATTGATAATTAGTTCATCAAAACAGACTGTAGTGACAATTATTTAGAGAACTCTAAATAGAATTCCAATATATATATAACCATAATTTCTTTAAATTATGAGTCAGCAAATGTAAAAGGGCTTCTATTTGCCATGATAAGCTACAAGCCTAAGTAAGTGAATTTAAATAAATTGCAAAGGTATACAAAAAATATAAACAATACTGAAACAGAATATATATCCATTAGCTTTTAATGAGTGTTTATTTTTATGTCAGAGATAAAGTATCATTCAGTATCTTTCACTTTAACTAGCCTTGATATTATAAAGATATTTTAAATATTGGATGATAGCATCTTAAATTTTCTCCTCTTATACGTGCTTCTAGACATTCAATTTCACCAAACAATAACCTACCAACATGGTTCTTTCTCTATGTTTTTCTTGAGGTTTTAGAAACCAGCCACATTTTTCTCTGTCCATGAAAGAAATATTTTCCCTTTCACAAGTGGTATGAAACAGGAGTACATATCATCTTTGCCCTTTCAAAAAAGAAAAGGGCAAAATCCTTCAAAGTATTTTTCCCTAATTGCATGCATTTTTCTTTATTTCTCTTTACAAGATAAAAATACAATAAGCCAAGCCCTTGAGGCTGACTCGTTCTGGCCCCTAAATGCTCTATAACTTACTCTCATCTATTTATTAGACTAATCATTTGGGAGCGGTCGGCACATACAAGAACGCTGCTGGCGTCGTGGAGTCCTGGTCGGGCCGCTCCCCACAAGTTTAGCAGCTCAAAGCTACCAGCTGCTCAGCAGAAGAAAGATGAGACTTTCAACACCTTTAAAGAGTTACAGCCTCCAAGCCAGTTTTATCCTAGTCGATATAATCGTAATGCGTCAGAATTGACCCAATAACAGTAATATTTTTTGTTGATTTTGGAGGGACTGATTAGACAGTTCGCATTAAACAGAGCGGAAGGAGCATGATCTTTATACAAGGTGTTTCCAGAGTTGCAAAACATTGGTACACACACAGTTGATTTTTCTACAATGGTATAAAATTAGCAAGAATAAAGTTCAAATGCTAGATATTAAATGAATTAGATTGGTTTTATAGAAGAAATTGTGTTTGTTTATTTAAATTGCTAAAAAAATTAAAATTTAGAGAACAGCAGTATTTATAGAATCTATTCAAAGAGTTATGTAATTATTTGGTCTCAGAAATGTTAAACGCAATGCTAAGGAGTGGAGATCAAAGAAAAATCTATAATTTGTGTCACTGCACAGTTCATGCTGAGATGCAATTTTATTTTGGAGACAATGAGCCATCAACGATTAGATGTAGTATTTTAATAATTGATGTCATTAATAAACAAATATGAAATAATATACATATAATTTTTTGGTTTCCCCATCTGAGAGACATTTAAAATATAATATATGTGTAAAGCAGACAGATCTTACACATTCATTCTGCCATTAATTTTGCTAAAGATTTTTTAAAATTTCTGAAATAGACATTTACTAGAATATTTGAATATTTTCTTTCCCCCGCTTTTACCTGAGCAATGCTTTAAATAATTAATAATATTTTGCAATTATTTTGGAACTACCTGCCACAAATACATTTCTTGGGTTTCACTTTAAAATTTTTTTTTGGCTCTATTCTATCTCGGGTCTCTCTAGCTCCTAAAAATCCGCCTCTTGCTTGTTTTACTCTATTTTACGGCGACATATAAAGTTGCTAACAATATAAGACCACAACAACAGGGTAATGACATATGCTCCTTCATCTGATCATTCAAAATATCTTGCTTAATTTCTAACATGTGCCAAGATTTTGCATGCATCAGGAAAAATAAAAGGAAGCAGCTTTCTTCATGTAATTTTGGATATTATAAGTTCCAATGAAAAGGTTTCTCAGTTTAACTTCATAAAAATGAATTAAGATATTATCATTAACCCAATTAGAGGGTAAAAATGTAAGGAATACACATTAGAAAGATGACACAAACTTTAGTCAATAACACTTTATTATAACCCTACTTAATATTCATAATGGCACAAAGGTTTCTGAATGAATTATTGAGATAATTTTATACCTCTCTACTTGTCAGTTTGTTTTGTTATGCTCTATTTTTCAAAGAGATAATTTATGGAATCTATATTACATATTGTAACTTTCAAATAAAATATATCAGCAACTTTGATTTTATGTCATCTGGCTTTGGTTAGTAAAAGAAAACACAATACATACACATATTTTCAGATGTGCAGTATTCTTTACAAAGTAAAAGAAAAAAAGGCTATGCTTCTTATCTCTGTGTAAGAGCAGTGTGTCCAAATGATGAAAAAGAAGATGTGAGTGGCAGAGGCAGACTTTAATAACATGATTATCCTGTGGTGGATTTCTCTTCCTTCAGGGTTCCAAGCGTGTTCATTATTTACAATAAGCTTCTCTTCTAAGACACACTGAGCTAGACCAAGTAGAGAATCAACAAATGAAAACTAGGCAGCAGACGATAACTATTGTGGAATAATGAGTTGATTGCTATGGATCTTAATTAGTTATCTTTGGAAAGAGGCCAGCAAAGCCATGATATGTACAGAAACCTAAACACAATGAGCAGAACTACTTTCTCTTTAGGCCCTTCCTTCATCTTCTGCTGGAGCTGGATCCTGCAGCTGATTCATCAATTTCCTGTTGTGTGACCTGCCATATCAGGAGCCACTGGCTGACTACTAACAGTGCACTTATTAGGCCGATATCACGTTTATTTACTTCGGCATCTACCAGCCTGCCCCACATTCCTGTCATCCTGCTTCCTGTTTGCCATAAGACTTCCATGGAAAGGTGAAGCTTGATTTGAACTGGACTGAACTTACCTACTTCTACAACTGCACCAACCATTTCTCTATATAAATTTCCTGTCATATGCAAACACATGAAAGTGTCACCAGTTTTGTTTCTCTAGAGGACACAGCTAGCATCAGGTTTTAGAATCAAAGCCCAAGAATGAGAGCTCATTTGACAATGAGCAAGGTACAAGATCCAGTCAAGTACAGAGCTAGAATTTTATTTATGTTACACCCCGTTCATACCTCTGAGGAAACTACCTATTCACTAATTAGTTTCTCACAGTAGATCTCATCATGGAGGTGATGTTATTGTATCAATGGCATGGGCAATATCTACATCATTATAAAACTGCCAAAGTTATGACTGCCAAAACACTGACAACTGTGGCCCAGTTGATTATACCAAAACCTTAACCACCACGTCCCACCTTGTGTCAACTAGGCACAACTAGATTTTGTATACTCTATTACTTAACTCAATGATAAAGACAAGCCTGTGTCTAACATGATTCAACTTAATCAAGTAAAGCTGAAAATGAACTAGCCTCATTTACATTTTATATCTAATATGTGAATAAGAAAAATATTTGATGCACATGAAGAAAGAAAAATTTTTGATTCACAACAATTATATCCTCATTTTGCAATTGGTCACATGGTCAAAACTAGCATTAAGAACAACCTTCATTAACTGTCTATCGCATCCTTGTCTTGAAAGAAGTACAGCCAGAATACTCTTTAGAGGCAAAGATGGCATGATTTTGTCTCCCATATTTTATCAAGAGAGACCAGTCCCCAGAGAAGGATGTCATGCTTGCTAAGAGACAGGGACAGCAGAAAAGAGGAGGTTCCTGGAAAAAATGGTTTTGCACAGTGTGTGCAACAATGGGTTCCAACATAAAAACAACCGTGAGATTGGTGTAGGACCAATGGCACCTAGGGCAAAATGTGTGAATAGAACTGCTTGATGCCCCATTGGGATTGTGCCTCATATCCCCAAATGATGATAATGTTTTCTCTGAAGTTCACCAGGGACATATATAAACCACAAATATATGAATGGGTCTTCTTTCTTTTTTTTTATTTAATCATAAACCCTAATCTAAAACATTTAGCTCTTACACAGTTCCTACTAAATATTTGTCCTCCTGAGGAGATGGCTGGAGATATGTGCACTCTATCAAGGTGTCATGAAAAAAATTAGATGATGCTTGGTTATCTAGATAAACAATGTCGGGGTCTTAAAGGTTTGTCTTAAGACAAGCAGCCACATAAAGTAAGAGTCAGTTAAGTCAGCAAAGAAACAGCAAACCAACCAACATTGCCAAAGAATTATTAACAATACAATCCAAGGTCAGAGAATGAGACTGTATCAGAGTTGAAATTCGGAGCATTTGGTTTAAAGAAGGCTACAAATGACACGGAAAGTCCAAAATTCATTTCCACATCCCCCATGGACTAAGCCTTCATGAATTCCATAGATCCATTGAATAGTGCCCACACATCAGAATGCGAATTAGAGAAGATATCGTTAGAGCAGACTTTTACCATTTGTTTTGCCTTTAACCCATGCTTTAAACTTGTGATCGTTGCATAATCTATTATCAATTTTGGGATTATTAAGTGAGTGGGGTGGAGTTTCACCTATCAATCAGGTAACAAATTGATTATCTCATTTAGAGGCAATAAGGAGATAAATAGTTCACTGGAGATGGGACACACACACTATCTGACATTCCTGAGAACAAGCCACATGGAGCTACACTGATGCAGTCAGAGTCCTGAAGCTGGAAAAATGAAGTGGAAACCCAGGCCAACACTGAGATGCTTCTGCTGCCTCTGAATCCACAAGACTTTCCACCCGCTGGCCTGTGATCTTCCTGCATTCAGCATCGGGATGCATTCTCAATATACAATTGCTCTTGAACACAAAGCTCTTTCTTATATACATGAGTGTCTATGAATTTGCTTCTCTAGTCAACCCAGGCTAACACATTATGGTCCTTGGGAGTGGGGTACCAGGGAAATAATTCATAAAGAAGGAAAGTGGATGCTTATCTGACCTTTGCCTCATGTTTTTTTTTTCCTTTGGCTAGCCAGTCCTCAGATATGTCCATGCAACTTACTGGGTGGTGTTCTAGAAAGATTGTGGGAAGTTAAAGTTCTGATTATTATGTTTGGTTGCTGTCTTTGATTATTCCTGAGCAAAATGATGAAAAAAGATGTTGATAATGTATATTTTGAGCTCAGAGGACAGAATTGTCCTCTGAATTTCTCAGAGCTGCTTAGTGAAAATGACTACCAGCAGGTCAAAATGGCTGACAGAAAGCCTGGCTCTGGCTTGATGATAGTAGAGACTTAATTCCATAGTTTGCATCAATAGAATAGTTTAGATAAGTATTAAGATAAAATAGATAAGGATTGAATTTGACTATTTAAAAATTGGATTTAGAACCTGATTCTAGTTTGTTTATTCTAATTTCTTCTGTTTATTGTTATCGATGTTTAATAGAAATTATTATAGAAAAGTAAGAAAATAGAGAGCTTGTAAGCCTACTTGCCTGGAACCATTAAAATTTTATCTTTAAATGGGTTTATGGCACACCTGTAAAGTACACTCTGAAAAGATAAGTCCCACCCAGTGTCTTGAGTGCTCAAGACATTCCTGAAAACAAACCACATGCAGCTGCACTGAGTCAGCCAGAGCCCTAAAGCTGGAGAAGCAATGTAGAGACCAAAGCCAGTGCTGAGATGTTTCTACCACCATTGGAGCCACAAGTTCATTCACTCACTTGCCTGTGATCTTCCCGGATTCAGTGGCATTACATGTGTTTTGTGAGTCTAAAGGTAAAATTACAGGCTGGCATTGGATATATGGGCTAATATCAGACTTATGGACTTGATTTGGACTGGGCTATGATGTTTCCTCAATATTCAATTGCTCTTGTACATAAAATTCTTTTTGATTCTCATGTGAGTGTCTATAATTTTGTTTCTCTCATCAACCTGGACTAACACAAAATTATTCTAGTTCTTATTATATGTTTTCCCTCTTCTAGATTGAGGTTTTTCAATAGTTGCTTGATTTGTTTGTTTGTGTTTTACTTGAATTATTTTCTTTATATAAAATTCAGGATAGGTAAATATATAGAGACTAAAACTAGATTAAGTTTTGTAGGGTTTGGACTGAGGAGGTTAAGGGAAAACTGAAGATAATAACGGACACAAAAAAGAATAAAATGTTCTAATATTGATTGGGGGTGCTGAATACACAACTTTCTTTAATACATGTAAACATTTGATTGTATGATACATGAATTATATGTCAATAAAAATTTTTAAAGCAAAAAATATTGCTAAAAATTCACCTAACTTTGATATAGGTTATGATATTTCATAGCTAAAATAAAAACAAAGAATGTAAACTTAAGTCATATTTATCAATCCTGAAGTAGAAAAACTTACCTATTGTAATGAATATCACCAGCTTCATTCAAACTTTTAATGGACCATGATATTTCTCTAACATTTTCTGAGTAATAGGAACTGCAGAGTTCATTGCCTGTCTGCAATCTTCTTCATCTAATGATTCCATAAGATGTGTGTCAGGCTTCCCCTGCTCTATATACAAGTTACCTTAAAATTTGTCTCCAGATAACACCACTACTTGTTTGCCAGTTGGATGTACTGTGGGGACTTGTGTGTTGCTGTGATGTTGGAAGCTACCTCACTGGTATTTCAAATGCCTACCGAGTCACCAAAAAATATCAGTCTGTGGAGAAGGACATTATGCTTGGGCTTTTGAAGGACTGTACAAAAGAGGAAGGTCCATGAAAAGATGGATTGTTATAGGAACTACAACAATGGGCTCAAACATAAGAAAAACTGTGAGGCTCTCCCAGGCAGCATTTTGTTCTGTTTTACATCTCATTTTCCTGAGTCAATGCTGATTTATGGTACACCCCTGTAGGTTTCTGGGACTGTAGCCATTTACTGGAGAGATGCTCGGATGCAAAGTGAAGCTGACGGTCTCAATCTAGGAATTCTATGATGGATGATATAGTAGTTCGAATTTTATATATTCCTTTACTATTTGCCAAGTACAACCCTGCTTTGAATTCTCATATGAGATGCTGAGAGCTTCTTTGAAGCAGACATCTAGTAAATCAACTGGCAATCTCGCTCGGATTCTTCAAATGGTCCCATATGCATTAACCTCCTTTCTTTTCTTCCTTTTCTTTGACAAATAATCCAGGTAGTTCCACACCCAACACCATCCCAACCCTGATTCTGACATTCTGGCTAGTTTGTGAAGGAGTTTGATGGGTGTTCCAACCCAAATGACATCTCTCCTTGGAGTTTTATGTTAAGTGTGACAGGAAGGAGGCAGATCAATAGGGTAAAATCTGTATAAGACTGAACCTGTGCAAAGCAGAAGCTTATCAGGGAAGCAAAGCTGTTGAAATATTCTCCACACAGAAGAGAGTTCTGTAAATGAGGGTGTAGCATGAGTGCTTTCTGAGAGTGAAACGGGGATGCAGAGAGAAACTGAGTTACCACATGGAGAAAGAGAGAAAGGTCTCCCTGGCAGTTTGGTCACTGAACTCATTAACTTCCCACTTAAGACTTGCAATTATCACTACATGCAAAACAAATTCCTCCAATACTTAAGCCCAATGTGAATGTGAGAAACTGAAATACTGGTATATAAGGGATATATATATATATATATATATATATATATATATATATATTCCATTTGAGAATAATTCTATTAAGTGTGTTCATTGTCATTAGTGTGCATATCATTAGTGGGCATGGAATAAGGGTATAGGAATATGTTCAAGTCATCGCTCTTTAACACTGCAGAGTGCTTTCATGCAGAGCTGGTCAGAGATCACATGAGAGGTTTTTTTGGGTCACATATCAAGGTAAAGACAGTCCTCTTGGGAAAAAAAACACACATTCTCTTGATAAATAAATCTGTATCATGAAGAGTTTTCAGATTTTCTAGCTGATGCTTGTATCCACTTTGTTCTTGCTCACTTTCATCAACTGCATCGGCCTTTGTCATATGCATTTTTCACCGTGCATTTCATTCAAGGGTTGATTAACTTAGTACCATTCATTCCTTTTGTCCTCACATATGTATTGTATTATTTCAGATGTTTTCTGAAAAATAAATAAATGGGAAAAAAGAGTAACAGTTTCAGATGCTCGCATGGCAGTCCTGCCTCATCTTACATGGTCACTATGACTTGGCACTAACTCAATGGCAGTGAGATATATAGGATTCTCCATCTCAATATTCTACCCTTAATAGCTACAACTGTGGTGATGAAAGTGATAGCATTCAAAATGATGATGAATAAAAAATTTAAATGATGATGAAGATCATAGTAATGGCAATATTGTGCCATACAAGGATTCACAAATAATCAATATGCTGCTACATCATTTTGAATTGGCTCATTTTATCATGCCATCTCCCTGACTTCTGATATTTTTGTCCTCTAAATTTTTCGTTTAAATTTTTCTCCTTCACAGTTAATTACCTCTACCAATTTTAATTTACATGGTACAATATTATACTTTCAGATCTAAAGTTTAAGAATAATATGTGATTTAACTACTTGATATTTTAGTGGAAATCTGCACATTTTATTCTGTAATAAAATAAGTGCATAATATATTTCAATACATGTTATCATATTAAGAGTTCTATTGTAGTATTTGAAGTGAGTAAGAAAGATTAATACTAAGAGAAGATATTTATTAAAAGACAATTTTTCATCTAACACTACTAACAGTCATATTTCTTTACTTAATCAATCAACTCATGGTATTTAACTTACAAGTTTAAAAATGCTAGATACATTTTCCTTTTAATTCTAACAAGAAAATGAGTGGTTTATGAATTATATACTTTTTTAATTTCAATGACCTTTAAAATAGATATCACTATCTTAGTGCTAGAATTTTAATATTTTTGTTAGCAGTGATATATAACATAACAACTTGTCTACTGCTTTGAAGGGACTGTTTGCTGTCCAATGTTACAAAACAAAGATGTCCCTCTCAGGATTAAGGGATCCCTGAGTCAAGACAGGTATTTTCAATTGCCTCATATGCATGTGGAGACCAGCCATGAATAAGGAAGATGGAAGAACAGATGCCTATGAATGAATAGTGCTCTCAAAGAATATTAAATACACTATGGGCTGCCAGAAGAGTGAACAAATCTGTGTTTAAAGATGTGACATCAGAATGCAACTTGGTAGCAAGAATGCCTGGGCTTCTTTTAATTCACCCTGGAAATATTATCAATATGGACTTTGATGCTCATTAAATGAAAAAGTCACCAGATAAAAACACAGTGTTTACACAGTCACAGTGGTTACAAACAGTGGACTGAAACACAGCAATGATTTTGAGGATCTTGTAGCATCCAGAAGTGTTTTCTTCACTAGTACATAGAGTGCCCTCTGAATCACAATTGGTTTCATGCACAGAACATGTGTTACATTGCTTTGGAAATTACTTTTCTGCAGATAGCACAGAAAACTAGAGGGAAATGTCCACTCCTCTTTTAAAATGTCATAATGTTTTATTGATATTCTAATACTTGGATCCAGTCCAGAAAAATGTTAATCAAGATTGTTCTTTGTGGGCTGTGAAGGCTGTCTGGCTGTGACAGATGCCACCCCAGTGATTGCCCAGGTTGATTCAGCTGATCTGACTGGCTAGGCTGGTGTTCCCTTCCTCTTCACCTCTCCATGTGTACCCCTTCTGAAGCTGCATGCTTGGCTGAAGAGCACGACCTTTTCTGATAGAAGGAGGACTGTCCTTTGGTCAATGGTATATGAGTAGCTGTGCTCCCCTCCATCCTCCAAACAAGTCTCAAGATTGCTCTTTGTGGTGCAGTGATTTGCTTCTGACTCTGATGCCAACTGCATTACAGCGAAAGCTTTTCTTCTATTTCCTCCCTCTGGGCTTGTATACATGACAATTAACAGATGTTTTGGGAAAGATTTAAACAGTTCATATTGGCATGAGCATTAGGTTACAACAAAAATAATTGCTTCTGCTCTGGAAATAATGTAACTATACAATATTTCTTAATTCTATGGAGACATTTTCTACATCTCATAGTTGATGTCAGACTGACTCAAGCATGGCTTCATAGCTAACTAAATACCTACCCCTTTCATAAAAGGGAGCGAAAAAATAAGCAGAAAATGGTTTAAGGAGTTAAGAATAAATGCCAAATTTGTTGGTTTTATATATTTGGAACACTTTATACCTAAACAAATACAAAGTCATATTCTAGAGTAAAATGTGTGCTGAATTCACCTAAAATATTTGCAATGTGTCTGGCAATGCAAATTAAAAATAGTACGATGTAAAAATACTATCAAGGGCTGAGCCCTAGTGGCATAGGTGGTTGAGTGTGGGACTGTGGCCCATTGGCTTGGCGGTTCAAATCCAACAGCAGCTCTCTGGGAGCAAGGCTGGGGAGCTCCCATGACCACCAGAGGTTCAGTGATGCCCCCCAAATACTATATAAACAAATGGAACAAAATACAAGAAACAATATATGTAATCAGCATAACACCGCTCTCCCTTCTCAAATGTGTAGGAAGTATTTTCATATTAAAATAACAGTGGAAATTAGCTTATTCATGTTTTGAACACCAAGTAGAAAGCATGAGTATAGAAATTGTAATCATATCCCAAACCCCCAAATACCAGGTTGTATGTTCCACACTTAGAATGTATAAACATACATTCAAATATCTAAAATACTTCATTAGAAAGATGGAAAGATACACCATAAAAAATCACTAGGCAATAGTTAATCATCTCAAGAGTCAAGATAAACTTTAAAACTGAGGGTATTAGAGGAGAACTTGACGCTTTCGAGAAAGCATTAACCAAACACAAGGTTCTAGAAATTGATGCAATACCACTTAAGATGATTCAACAAGCTGATGAACTGGAAGCGTTCACTTATCTATACCAGGGAATTTGGTGGAAAGTGACCTGACAAAGGGATTGACATTCTTGTTTGTTCCCCTTCCAAGGAAAAGTGGTCCAACACTTGATTCACAAGACTTTTCACACACTGGTCTGTGATTATACTGCATTCAACATCATTGCATGTGCTTCATGAGTGTGAAGAAGACTTTGTAGATTGGTATAGGGCATATGGGCTAATATTGGACTTGTAGATTTGATTTGAACTGGACTGAGATATTTTCTCAATATTCAATTTCTCCTGTATATAAAGCTCTTTCTCAGACACATATGGGTATGCCTATATATTTGTTTCTCTAGTCTACCTAGACTAACACCTGGGCTTTTGGGGTACCACCTCATATATCATTTGAAATTGTTCCACTTTACTTGGACATTCTTATTCTGGTATTATCTTAATAACTTTTTTTCATTGCTTATCAGTCTGGTAAAGGTCTATCGACATGTCAAAAATCATTGATTCTTTCCTCACTCATGTTTTATCTACTATTGAGGCTATCAATTATATTATTTTGACTTGGTTATTTTGATCTCTCATATTTCTTTCTGGTAACTTCTTAGAACATGAATCCTACTGCTTAGAAAGCTATATATTCTTATATACTGTCTACTTTTTACACTAGAGACCTTACCTATTAATCTGCCCATTTTTACATTCCTTGATAATTCTCACATATTTTTCATATCTAAATTTGGTTCTGATGATAACTTTGTCTCTTCAGAACAATTTTCTTGTTGTTGTTGTTGTTGTTGTTGTTTTTAGGCATCACTGCCCTCAGGTGGTGGGAGTAGGAGGCCCAGCCTTTGCTCCTGGGAGCTGGAATTGAACCTCCATCACAGTGGGCCGCAGTCCCGCGCACAACCACTACGCCACCGGGGCTCAGCCCGGTTTTTTCTTTTTTCTGTAACTTAGTACTTGTTATTAAGTCCTTGGTGTGACACATTATTCAATAGGAAATAAATTAATAGGTTATGAATATGAAAATGTATCATAATATGGCTCCATGTTGGAAATTGTTTGATGTTTGCTCTCTCTGTAAGTGCTAAAGGCTTAACAGTTCTATAATTTGTTTGTGTCTCCTTAATAGAATTCTGCCTTGTCTATGAATTCTTCCTATGAGGAAGTCTTAATTTTACAGTTCTTTCAGATCTAGTCTACTTTGATTAAACAAGAGTTCCACTTGTGGAGTGCTAATGTATTAAAAAGGGAAATGTCCTAGATATTTTGATGAAATATCAAAACTTAGTAGGACCACGTCTCTGGGCAATTATCATTGCACTATATTCCCAAGGGTGTCATCTTTTCCTAACTTAGTTTGAAATAAAGGCTGGAAGGTGAGTAGTGCTCTCTCCACACCCACTTAAACAGGACTGTCATTCTATTTTAAATTTGGAGAAACTATTTTAGAATGACATCATCAGAAGGAGCTCTGGAGCCCTTACTGTTACAACCCAGTGAGTCTCTGGAGCTAGCTGAATCCGTGACTCTGGAAGCCACCCAGTAAGGCTGAATTTTCTAGAAGCTACTTCAGTGATCCAGTTCAAACTGTAGCGGTTCATCAAAATAACAATTTGAATACTCCTACCAGTGTGTGAGGAACCCTGGTGGCATAGTGGAATATGCATTGAACTTTTAACCACAAGGTCACCAATGCAAAGCCACCAACCACTCTGCAAATATATATATAAAGCTTTCTACTCCCCTGGTAGATTGTGTTACTGTCTCAGAAATACACAGGCGCAGCTATACTCTGTTGTATAATCTCGTTCTAATTCAGAATCAACTTCATGACAGTGAGCTTGAAGTTTGGAGTCGGTGTGTTTCTCTAGTAGGATTTTTGTTAGGTAAGTAAATCTTAGTTCTTACTCCAGAGTCAGCAGTTTTTCTGAATTTCAAAGCAGAGCTTTGTTCTTAGTTTACTGATGACTACCCAAAACTTCTTAACTTCACAGTCTACATATCTTGATGTCGTCATAATCATACTAACTTTGAGCCAATTCTGGACTATAAGGATGTTGCTGACTGAGTTCTCTGAATAGCAAGTCCTGTGACTCTTAGGGAAATGTGTATAACAAAACTTGCATATCAACAAATGACTCACACCTTTGGAGGTGTAAGTTCTATCTAGTCCAAGTCCATGCATCCGAAATATGATGGAGGCTTCTCTTGTAGCTGCAATGGCTGTCCAACAGGTAAAGCAGAAAGACCAAAGTGTGTTGAATGCACAGTTGAGTAGATCCAAGGTCAACTGAATGAGTCCCAGATAGCCAGTCTGCTTATGGCTCAAAGGAGACTGATAAGCCAGAACCAGCAGGAGATGGGAGCTGGCTTCCACACAGCACCAATCACATGACAAATAGGCCACACCCCATATGTAAATTCTCTCGATTTTCACAAAACTCTGAACAAAATGACTATTTATTCTAAATGAAATACAATGAATAAATATTGATATTCCAAGCATTAGTAAAGTAACATGATCTAATTTTGGCCATTTTGAATCAGAATATCATATGGTATACTTTGCTGAGAGTGACAAGTTGAATCAAAATCATTAGTAAAAAATAGGGCTTCAGTAAATGATGGAATACAAATTGAAATGTTCAATAGATGGATCTTTCTGAGAGAATAATAACACTGGAAAGATGTTTACATGTGCTTTATTTATTATGTGCAGGCATTTGACTCTGTGGAACTTAAAAAAATATATGGAAAGCCTTTGGAAAAAGAGAATTCCAGAACGCTATATTAGCACATGCAGAACTTTTATGTGGATCAAGAGGCAGTTTGTCAACAGAGCAGAAGCTTACTGTGAGTTTTAAAATTAGGAAAGATGTACATTGAGATTGCATGATCTCAAAAAACCTGTTCAATCTGCATGTTGAGCAATAATCAGAGTCTGGCTTATATGAAGGAAGACTTATTAATAAATAATTCAACAACAGTCTATCTTTTCAAAACTTCTTTGTTTCTTTAAAAAAAACTTTCCATCATGGGGGCAATATGCAAATGAAACCTTGCTTGCTTAAAATGAGGAGGGCTTGAGGCATTTGCTAATGAAGGTTAAAGACTGTGATGTTCATGTGAGTCAGAGTAAACCATGATAAAAGAGAATGGCAGATAACATCATGTGTTAGTCGGGGTAGACAAGAGAAGCAAATTCATAGACATGTATATGGATATAAGGGTAAGGTTTGGGCCCTTGAGAAAGGGCCATTCCAAGAAGAATGGGCCCTTGAGAAAGCATCCCAACCCAGTCCAGTCTAAAGTCATAATTTCAATATTAGCACATATGCCCATAAAAGGAGTCTATAAAGTCTCCTTCCAACTCATGAAGTCATAGATAAGTGGGTGCAGAATCCCAGCGCTAGCAAGGGTTTCCCCATGGCTCTTTGCTTCCAGGAATCAGGGTCCATCAGCAGCATCCAGTAGTGGCAGAAGCAACTCAGCTCTGGCAGGAGTCTCCACATGGCTTCTCCAGCTTCAGAGGTCTGGTTAGTTCCATCAGGTTAAGACCATGTGGCTTCTCCTTTGGCTCCTCCACCTGCTTGGATGCTGCTATCTTGTTCGTAGTTCATCATCTCAGAGACTGACTCCCAACAACTGGGGAGATGACCTGTCCTCTCCATGAGGGAAATATCATGAGATTTCCCAGAAGTCTCAGGAGAAAGCCATGAGTTTAAGAAGCCAACCAGTTTTGAGAAGAAGATGATAGATGTGTTAGTCCAGGTAGGCTAGAGGAACAAATTTCATGGACATGCATATAGATATGAGGAAAAGGTTTATCTACAAGAGGAACAGGACATTGAACTCAGTCCAGTTCAAAGTCTTAAATCCGATATTAACCCATATGCCTGAAATCAGTCTATAAAGTCTCCTTCCGGCTCACGAAGTCACAGGTCAGTGGGTCCAGAATCCCAGCGCTGGCAGGGGTCTCCAGATAGCTCCTCGCTTCCAGGGCTCAGGGTCCATCAACAGCAGAAGCAACTCTTTGCTGGCAGAGGTCTCCATGTGGCCACCCCAGTTTCAGAGATCTGGCTCCATCAGGGCAAAGCCATGTGGACTCTCCGCCAGCAACTCCAGCTTCTCGGATGCTGCCATTTTGTCTTGTCCGTGTTTCATCGACTCTCTCCAACTAACTCCCAACAACTGGGGAAGATAGCTTCTCATCTTCACAAGGGAAGTATTGCAAGATTTCCCAGAAGACTCACGAGAAAGCCATGCCCATATAGAGGCCTCATTGGCTACTCAAGGCTATCTCCAGATTAACAGCTAACCTCTATCCCTACATTTCAATCATAAAATTAACATAAGCACATGTCTGCCACAATAGGTTATTGTTACATGCTTTTGAATTATTTATTAATAAGCCTTCCTTCAATCTACATTGAGCATATAGACTCATGGCTCATTGGCTACTCAATGACTATCTCCAGATTAACAGTGCAGACTCCACCCCTACATCCAATTATGAAATTGGCATCTTGAATACATGACCACCACACATCATGCTCAATAGAGAGAGGATGGAAGTTGTCAAGGATTTTGTCTTGCTTGAATGCAAAATCAATGCACAAAGAAGCAGTAGTCAAGAGATCAAACTAGGGATTGCGTTGAGTAAATCGGGTGCATACGTCCTCATTGAAGTGTCGAAAGCAACGTTGCTGGTTTGAGAACTAAAACGCACCTAATCCAAACATAATGCTCTCAATTACTTCCTATGGATGTGAAATGTGGACATTGAATAAAGGAGAATGAACAAGAATATACCTTTGGACTGCAGTGCTGGTGAAGAATCACAAAGAGTACTAAAAAATTCCAAAAGAACAAAGCAATCCATCTTGGAGTAAGGACTTCCGGGATACTCCTTAGAAGCGGAACTTTGTCTCATGTACTTTGCACATGTCAGCAGGAGAGGCCAATCCCTGGAGAAGGATACCGTGCTTGGTAAAGTAGTGGGATATCACAAAGGAGAAAGGGCTCAGACAGGTGAATTTATGAAGTGGTGACAACAATGGGCTCAATCTAGATTGAAGGGTGGCTTATTAATAAGTAAGTCAGCAACAGCTAACAACAAGCTATTGTCTTCTTCTGCTTGTCTTCTTTAAAAAAGATGCCATCATGGGGGCAATAGGCAAATGAAGCCTTGCTTGCTGAAAGTGAGGAGGGCTTGAGGCATTTGCTAAAGAAAGTAAAAGACTGTGATGTTCATTGTGTATTATGACTTTATGTGAGTCCTAGTACACCATGATAGGAACAATTTGGAGGCTGGTGCAGAACTGACTAGGGGTTGTCTTCTGTTGTACTTCAGATGGTTAGAAGTCAGAGATAATTTGAGAGCACCTAGCAGCAACAATTTATCCTATTCTCCCCCAAGCTGCTTGGTTACTTCACAGGTGACCCCATCATGGAGGTGGTTACCCTAGGTTAGATCATATAATGAGGGATTTCTAGCCCACCCAAATTGACAAAATGCCTTACTATCATAATAATTCTGCATGATTCCTTATAAGGAGAGCAGCCCAATATTTCTCCTACAAAGCTGTTAACTAGGCTTGAACTACCAACATTAAAGCTAGTATTCTGGGGCTGAGCCCCGGTGGCATAGTGGTTGTGCGCGAGACTGCGGCCCACTGGGATGGAGGTTCGATTCCGGCTCCCAGGAGCAAAGGCTGGGCCTCCTACTCCCACCACCAGGATAGTGATGCCTAAAAAATAAATAGATAAATAAATAAATAAATAAATAAATAAATAAATAAATAAATAAAGCTAGTATTCTTTACCTAACCCCAAGAACCCCCAGTTCTCCTTTGTTTCATTGGTAAGAATGTCAAATTTAAAACTCTTTAAATGATGGAGATGAAGCTAGACTGGGCTGGAGTTGAAAGGGTAAAATTGAGCACTTCTTTGAGGCATAATACGACAATGTCTTGGGATAGCTTTGTAATTTTGATAACAGAGAGATGTGGACACAGTAAGCATATATCCAGCAGCTGAGGAAACATGATTGCTTCTATCATTCTGTATCTATCACTATGTATTGTCACCCAAAGCAATAGAAATAAGCACATATTTCTGAAGAAATAATAAAAAGCATTGCAGATGAGTATATAAATTTCATCAGATCTCCCTTAATTACTCTGTTAATTCTGCCTTTCATTGAATAAAATTCAGGTTCTTCAAGGAGTGAAAAAAAAATCTTGGAGAGAGGGGAATTCATGCTCCCAGGCAGATGGTAGAATCCAGATGATCATTCTTAATTACCTACAGCGAAGGTTTTTATTTTCTGTAATGAATTACTAAAGCCATAGTTATTTTATTATCCTTAAACAAGATTGCCTCCCCATCAATATCCTTACGACTATATGTTAAATTGTGACTTTCATATATTAAAGGCAATGAGAGAAGAGTAAATGGGAAATGTGATAAAAAAATTAAAAGATCTGAAAATGAAGCATTGCTGAACATAGGTCTCTGGATCTCATTAAAGTTTAATATATTATAGAAAAAGCATTTGAAGTACTCAAATTTGACAGTTTTATGTCTATTGGACAAATATTTATCATGCATTCAATTTACATTCATCAGGTATATGATGTCCATTATTTTAACAAATGCACACTCAGATAATACAAAGCATTCAATTATAAACACTGATGTGAAAATAAGCACAAAAATAATGATATGAAAATTACTCAGGAGGAAAATTAATATGGCTAACTATTGAAGGCAATAAGTTATGGACAGGGATATATTTAAGCATCAGCTTCAACATTACAGAAAATGTTCTCTAGTTTTCTGTAGCAGGAGACTATCAGAAAGTGTACTTAAGTGAAAAAGGTATTTATTATCTATGCCTTGAGTCTAATACACAAAAAATACCTTATCAAACTATATATAGAATATGTACCTGATAAACTCAAAATTATCATGAAACTGTCACTAACACCCATCATTACTTGAAGCACCCCCTACTTTAAACATTGATTACATAGCTTATGTAAATAATTATTTTCCCTTCGTCAATTGTTTCCCATTCATTAATTGTAAGTTGGTGATGTCATTGTAAATCTCTGCTCCACAGAGGAAATAGGCCTGTTCAGGAGGCCTGCACTATCTTTGCAATTGTTCCTACACTAACATACCCTTTTAATGTCAATCCATCCTGTCTTGTTCGCCCAGCACGAAATCCTTCTCCACAGAATGACCTCTCCTGATATTGCCCAAAATATGTCAAAATAGCACCATCCTCCTTCCCAGGAACATTCTTGATGTCCTTCTTCTAAGACAAATGTGTTAGTTCTTTTGGAAGTTCATGGTACTTTCCTTATTCTTCAACAGCATCATAATGAAATGCATTGTTTCTTCTTCAGTTTTCATTATTCATTTTCCCACTTTCCTATGCAAATGAGGTTATTGAGAATATACTGGCCTGGGTCAGGATATTAAAGTATCATCCTGGTTCTTGACCCCTTTAAAGATCTTGTGCAGCAGACGTGTCCAATGCAATATAACTTTTATTTATGGGCCGCTTCCATGAGCATTAATTGTGGATGTAAGCAAAGTGAAATTGTTGACAACTTCAATCTTTTCTCTGTTTATCATGTTATCTATTGATCTAGTTGTGAGAATTTGGGTTTTTTTTTTAATATTGAGTTACAATCCACACTGAGTGCCAAACAGGACTTCAAGCCCTCCTCCCTTTCAGCAAGCAACGTTGTATGACTGCATATTTCAGTTAATAAATCTCCATTCAATACTGATGCCCCATTATTTATTCCTTATATATCCTTGCTACTCATAGGCAGCATACCAATTGAATAAATAAGTGAGAGGGTACAGCCCTGAAGCATGCCTTTCCTGATTTTACACCACTCGGCGTCCTCTCGGGCTGTCTGAAGGACCACCTCTTGGTCCATGTACAGGTACTACATGAGCAGAATGAAATGTTCTGGCATTCCTATTTTTATCAATGTTATACATAATTTGTTACCATTGACACAGTAGAATGCCCTTGCATAGTCAATAGAATACAAGTAAACATCTTTTGGGTATTCAATGCTTTCAGGCAAGGTCCCTCTGGCATGAAGAGTGATATTTCTTTGTCCATGTTCTCTTCTGAATCCTGATTTCATTTCTGGCAGCCCCCAGTAGGATGTTGTGTTAGTCCGGGTAGAGTAGAGGAACAAATTTCAAAGACATGCATATGGATATAAGGAAAAGGTTTATATATGAGAGAAATAGGACATTAAGAAGGCATCCCAATCCAGTCCAACACAAAGTCATAAGTCTGATATTAACGCATATGCCTGAGATCAGTCTCTAAAATCTCCTTCCAACTCATGAAGTCACAGGTCAGTGGGTGCAGAGTCCCGGCGCTGGCAGGGGTCTCCCCATGGCTCCTCACTTCCAGGGCTCAGGGTCCATCAACAGCAGAAGTAACTCATCGCTGGCAGAGGTCTCCATCTGGCTGCCTCAGCTTCAGAGGTCTGACTCCATCAGGGCAAAGCCGTGTGGTCTCTCCACTGACTCCTCCAGCTTCTCGGACACTGCCATCTTGTCTTTTCCATGATTAATTGTCTCTTAGACTAACTCCCAACAACCGAGGAAGATAGCTTCTCATCTTCACGAGGGAAATATCACGAGATTTCCCAGAAGTCTCAGGAGAAAGCCATGCCCACATAGAGGCTTCATTGGCTACTCAATGGCTATCTCCAGATTAATAGCTAGACTTCACCCCTATATTTCAATCATAAAATTAACATAAGCACATGACTGCCACAGATGTTCTGCTGAAACCATTATGGAGACACCCTCAGGCCTTCATCAGAACTTCACTTGAATTTCATATTAATTATAATTTCAGATGATTTGTGCATTCTACTGGGACACCTTTCTCAGGTATAGATACAAATATAGATCATTTCCAGTCAGTTTACGAGTAGATATCTTCTATAGTTCCTGACATAAGCTTGCAAACTTTGTTATGGTTTTCTCCCTCAATTACTTTCAGTAAGCTCCTCAATAGGAACTTCATTTCCACTTTTCATAACTCACTAATTTTAACTATTCCTCTATGCCTCTGATAAGTATTCTCATATTTTCATATATAATATAAAACACTAGTATGCAGTAGGTACTTGAAAGAAGCAGAAAAATGTAGAAATAAGGAACAAGTATACAAATCTACCCTTATAGCAGCAATGAATTAAAAATTTTTGCATTAGTCACAATGAGTAATGTCTGCTCTTTATTTTTAACATTTTCTAACAATCCGGGAAAATAGTTTTATCCCTGAGTTTTCTTTCAAATCTGCTTGATAAGAGGTGTTGAACTTTAAGTTGTCCCAATGTATGGATATTACTTATTAAATATTTCTAGAATTCAGAATATATTTCTGCAAAATAGAAATTTGATGTGAAAACAAATTTACTATTAAGTAAGGAGAATCTGAAACATTTACTGATGCGTTAACCTTTAGTGTATCAAAACTGGACCAATAGGCAAAATCATAAAAAACCGAGAAAACGTTGAATTTGCCAAATATTTCATCTTCCTTGGATCTACAATCAGTGCTCATGGAACCATCTGTTGGGAGATCAAATTCAATATTGTACTGGACAATTCTTCTGTAAGATGACAGTGAAATGTTGGAACACAAGGATGTGACTTGAAATCTAAGGTGTGGCTGTACACTGGAGCCAAAAACAAGGGGAATCCAGGACAGACAATCCCTTCAGGACAAATGGTGAGAGGGTGAAACTGGGTAGGTGGAAGGAAGGTAGGTAGCAAGGGGGAGCAAATTGCAGGAATGTAGCCTACACGTGACCTCCTCTCTGGGGTACAGACCACAGGGGGGTAGGTGAAGGGACACATCAGACAGTGTATGATGTAACAAATAGTAATTTGTAATAATTAAGGGTTCATGAGGGAGAGGGAGTGAGGAGGGAGGGAAAATAAGGGTAGCTGATCACCAGGGCCTCAGTAGAAGGAGGATGTTTTGAGTATGATGATGGCAACAAATGTACAAATGTGGCCTGCATATAACAGATTTATGTATTGATCATGATACGAGTTGCATGTAAAATGATTTTTTTTAATTTAACATATAGAAAAAAAGAAAAGAAAGAAAGCTAAGGTGAGCCTGATCCAAGCCATGGTATTTTCATTTGTCTTATGCGTATTTGACATTTGGGCATTGAATAAACAAAATGGAAAAACAGACGCATTTGAATCATGGTGCCAGCTAAGGATATTGAAAGTTCCATGGACTTCCAAAAGAACAAACAAATCTATCGGGGAATAAGTACAGTATCAATGCTCCTTAGAAATAAGAGTAGCAGGGCTGTGTCTCGTGTACTTTGGGCACGTCATCGAGAGAGACGAGTCCCTGGAAGGGACATCATGCTGGTAGAGGAGGACAATGAAAAGAAAGGAGCACCGTTGTCAGTGGGTCTTGATGCAGTGGCTGCAGCAATGGACTCCAATGTAGATCAGTGCGAAGAGGGGGGAGGATTTGGTAGTGTTCCTTCCCACTGCGCACAGGGTCACTAGTAGATGCATGCAATTAGACAGTAGTTAATTACAAGAACATAAAGTATATACTACGTTTCTTAACTTAAATTTTTCCAATGATCTCATACACAAGTATTTGCAACTGAATTGTATGTTGTGAAGGCATGAATCTCTTAAAATGACTCCTCTACCCAAGTTTTGGTGTGTTCACGATATTACTCACTGCCATCGAGACAATGCTGGCTTACAGTGACCCTATAGGAGAGAGTAGAACTGGCCCTGAGTTTATGAGAGAGCAAATCCTTACCTGGCATACAAAGTCCCGTCTCTCTCCACCAGAGTGACTGAGAGTTTCAAACTGCTGACGCTGTGGTTAGAAGACCAACACCTAAGCACTATTTCACCAGGGCTCCTCAAGTCCCTGTAAATATCACCAGATGAATAATTAATGCTATGCAAATTGTGTGTGTGGAACACTAATAAGAGGGAATTGGTTAGGTTTTTGTTCCTTCACGCTACTCCCTCACCACCACCACTACCACCACCACCACCACCATTACTGAACGCTAAGGAAGAACCATCTTTGAAACAGGAGACAGAGGACTGAGCCCTGGTGACGTAGTGGTTGAGTGCGGGACTGTGGCCCACTGGCTTGGCAATTCAAATCCAGCAGCAGCAAGGCTGAATAACTCCCACGACCACCAGAGTGCAGTGATGCCACCCCCCTAAAAAAAAAAGTAGGAGACAGAGAAAAATACCAGAAGGAACCTTTAGAAAAGATATTTCAGATTTCTTTTTGAACTGGTGGAAAAAGAGACCAGAGACAACAAAAACTAGACAATGGGGTAACTTCTCCTCTTCTGGTCCAAGACTAGGGGCTAGATTCCTGAACCTCAGATACTGAAGCTTAGGAATTTGAAGGAGTT